>WOVY01003058.1:0-203955 GCA_013436015.1 Rhipicephalus annulatus
TCGTCTGTATGGCCTTCGGATAAATCTACAAAACCTCCTACAGAACGACGCAACAAAGCTCAGTCAGTATGAACAGAATGCCCAAATGTTTATCCAACCTATCAACGCCCAAAGAAAAACTGCCCAACGAGTTGTATTCTCTTTGTTCTTGCAGTACTGAAACAAAGGAAAAGTTTATGTTGTGATGCTTAGTACTATCATAAAATATGCTGGACACTTTAAAATTCAAATCGAATAAGGGGCGACCATGCTTTGAGGTGCATGCTTAGTTTCAACTTCTGAATCATTTACGTTTAACACTAAACGGTCAAGTTCTTCACGCGTCTATGTCTCTGTTACTTATATGAATCGAAAAGTGATGTCGACTTTAGCTAGTTTCTTCTATACAACCATACATGATATAACAGTGGGCGAAGATCTTAAGCGCCACATACCCAGACGCCTGAATGCTTTCTAGCTAACAAAATAATTTATTTCTAGAATAACGAAGGCATATACGACGAAAGTATTTCGTGTTTCACAAGCACTTCAAGATCGGAATTTCTGATTTTTCATGTGTATAGTATCTTCACTCTAAAAAGATAATTACTCCTCACTCCCGTCACAATATATTATTATTATTATTATTATTATTAGTAGTAGTAGTAGTAGTAGTAGTGGTAGTAGTAGTGGTGGTAGTAGTAGTAGTAGTAGTAGTAGTAGTAGTAGGAGAGGAGGAGGAGGAGTAATTTCCTTTCGTTCTCTACTTAATCACTTACTAACCAACGCGAGAATAAGTTTTTGAGGGGCGAAGCTCCTTACGCCGGAGGTCGTATGTCCCGTGTCGTCGTAGTAGCCAATTGCATTGCATTGCATGTCAATAAAAACGGTGTCGCAGCATATTCACGAAGTGAATGATGATGAATGGGGTGAAGAGTCCGACAGTCCGTACGTTTGTCCATCCGTGCGTCTGTACGTCCATTCGTCCGTCCATCCATCCGTCCATGCGTCCGTCCATGCTTCGTCCCACTCGTCATCATTCACCGCGTGGATATGCTGTGATTTTTTTTCTATTTGTCGCCAAGGGAAACTGGCTCTTACCCACGGGAGGGATATACCAAACCGTTGATTATGAAAGAATGTTGATGGGTGAATGAATAAATTTATTGAGTCCTTCAGAATGCACTGTAACAAGTTCCGAAAAAAGGTAACTACAAAGCGCGACGTTAATACGTTCAGTAGGCGACAAAAGAAACAACAGATGTTCATTCCAAGGTAAACAGGGGAAATGTTGAAAAAAAGTAATAGTTTAAAAACATTGTTTTCTGAGGTTAGTAGCGCTACCAGCGTGATCTCCCAGATGCTCCAATAGATTGGCGTAGCGCAGTCAAAATTGCACTGCAGCTTGCACCATATTTATGGAATGTGAAATACAATACGTCTGAAGTAGTCAATGCTAAACCAATCTTGCCAGTCAGTATTTCAAAAAAAAAACATTGTGCAGAGTGAGGAAAAGCGGCGGAATGGGAGAAGAAAGCGATCTATCGTTTCCAGTTCTTTCAACACATACAGACGCTAGTGAAGGAGAACCAAATTTGTTCAAATAAACATTAGACAGGAAACTATACAACAGAAGCTCTAGCCTCCTCGTGTTGGCGTGAAAATCATTTGGTAGTGTTCGCTATTAATCCTTGTATTGAATGAAATTAATCCGCTGCTTTTTCAAATATAATATCGCTCCTGTAATGAAAACGATGCTTCGTGTGGAACCCTCACTAACAAAACACTTCTGTCTGGAAGACGGGTATTCTCTCTCCCACATCCTGCCTTGTGCAAGGCGCAGGCACTTACCCTTAGACTATTGCAAGCCAGTGCGTATCCTAACCATGCGGTTCTTCATGTCGTGTGCCCTGAACGGTATCCAAGTGCGGACTGCCCTGCCTGGGGACTATTAGCAACATTCAACCATGTGTTGTCGGGATGTGAAGCCATCGGCTCTGCCTTCAGCGAGGATAGGTGGGCAGCGCTCTTGCGAAGCCCCGAAGCCAACCATCAAACCCTGACCGTACAAAGTGCCCGTGAACAAGCCGCCAAGCTCATCTTGGCGATCTCTACGTGAGACTAGCCGGGGGGCGCGGGGTCTCCCCTGCTTTTTCTCTGGAGCAAAATTATGTTTTCATCGTCATCATCATCATCATCATCATCATCATCATCATTATTATTATTATTATTATTATTATTATTATTATTATTATTATTATTATTATTATTATTATTATTATTATTATTATTATTATTATTATTCATACAATCGTCGTCTTCATCGTCTTTGCTGCCGTACCGTAAAACATCATTGATAAAGAACGAGGAAGAATAAGAGATTTTGCAGCTCGAGGCCGTATCTCGAGCAGAAGAAGAAAAACCCCGACGCGGTGCTGCACCCGACGCCTGCTGTCCAAGTGCTACGTTTGGCTACTGCGACGATCACGGCAACGCGAAAGCAACGTTGTCGCTGTGAGGTGAGTTGTCCAACACTTTCTTTTCATTGCCGACTCTCTAAGGAAGCCATGGTTTCGCTGGTAAGAGCATCATCAACCTGTGAAGAGCACACATTGCAAAAAATCTTTCCCGTCAAGAAAAAAAAATAGCTGGCCCTCCCGAAATTTGGAGTAGACGTATGCAAAAACGGCCACCGGCAAAACAAATAGGTCAGCTATGAAACTGCCCCGCCGCGGTGGTCTAGTGGCTAATGTACTCTGCTGCTGACCCGCAGGTCGCGGGATGGAATCTGGCTGCGGCGGCTGCATTTCCTATGGAGGCGGAAATGCTGTAGGCCTGTGTGCTCAGATTTGAGTGCACGTTAAAGAACCAAGGTGGTGGAAATTTCCGGAAGCCCTCAACTTGATACGGTGGTTTTCGGGACGTTGAACCCCAAATATCAATCAATCAATCTCAATTAGCTATGAAAACTGGAGGTTTTACTAATGGATTCCGGTGACGCCATATTGGTTATTACCCATGCGACATTGTAAGTTAATAACTAAAACGAACAGTGCTACGGTGAACATACACACATGAAAACGGTTGAGATGGTGCATTCAAACGTCTCAGGCCCTTTATCTATTCACGCCGAGGTGTACACAACTAGGAAAACGTTCATTTAGAAGGCCAAGCAAAATACAACGTTAAAAATGGACATAATGCACGTTCAAGAGGGCACGCTCAACCACACAGTATTCTTGCACTGGTTCGCATGGACGCCTTGTTACATGTCAGGCTGTCACTCTGAATTTCGGGCTATGCGGTGATCACGCGCAAATAGATTTAGAGTCGGCGGGCCGGACTGCTGCGAGACGACCCATGGTAAGCGCGAAAACACCTGAAAATACAAACGTGGTTTGTGGCCCCAGCTTAATGTTCTCGCACCCACTTCGCGTGACGTCGTAGATTTTGATGGCTACCAGGTCCTACGTCACTTCCTGATCAGTAAAAATGTAGTAGTCCATTATCTTCTTGGCGAGAGAGATGCTAAGCATGCTAGATTAAAAAAGTGTCCCTGAATCGATGTGGCTTAAGTCAAAAATGCTTTTCAGAAATATGACGTCTCCATGAGGAATTGAGGCGGAAAATTTAATAAAAGTGATACATTGACATGGATATTTCGCATCTGTTCTTATACCCGTGATGGAGAAAAATTACGAAAGATGTGTTTTTGGAGAATAATTTCTCAATCTCAGCTAGTTGACTGTTTACTTTTGCGATCATTTAAAGCTAACGCACTCATCTACTTCACACCGACACAGCTGCAACCCTCTTCCGAGATAGGCGTGTCGTGGAACCGCTCATCGACGATCGGAGAAGAGCAGGCAGCCATGATAGAGCAGATAGCAAGTCCGGAAGACCCTCTCGCTGACGGACCTGGCGCGGCACAGGCTACCCGACCGCTTCATGACCATCGGCTCTTCTACGTGCGCGCCTTCGCCATGTACGTCATCCCGATCTCCCTGACGCCAACTGCTGTGGCAACGCTCGGCCGAAAGCCACTGCACTTTCATCGTCTCTACGTACTCTTGCTCTGGCTCTTCCAGGTATCGTACAGCAACCATGCGTAATCAGTAGTTGCCCTACAGGTTCACGGCAGTACAAGGAACGACTGTCTTCTACGATGACGTCAATAACAAATAGGCAGCTAACATCTGAAAAATGCCCCCACTTCCCCGAACGGAATTGTGAGGAAATGTGAATGCATTTCTTGCGCCGAAAGAAGGTACCGTTGCCGTCAGACATTCACCTTCACCGACTTCCGCCATCGCCTTGAGAGGCGCCCAGCCAGCGAATGGTTGAGAGTGAGGAGCGAGAGGACGGGAGTGTGGGTCGCCAGCGTTCTCGGTTCGGCGTTGGCGTTTCACAGCGGCGTCTCGAGCACACATTTTTCGAATGTTCTTGAGAGTGCTCAGCCAGCGAATGGTCGAGAGTGAGGTGCGAGCAGACGCGGTAGTGTGGCGCAGAGAGGAGGGAGAGTGAAGGCAAGAGAAGGAGCGTCGAAGCACTGCACCTACCCTTTCCTATGCTTTCTCGCACCACATGCTCGGGTTGCTAGGGGCGAGGATAAGCGGGCGTGCCCGCAGCTGTTGCTATGGGAGAAAAGAGTGAAAGCGGAGAGATTACACCTGCCGGGGCGCGGACATTCCCCGCGGATAACGCCGGATGCTTGACATGGCCTGACTAAAAAATTAATTCGCGTTCAAACTTACCATGCTATCGTGATAACGGCACTTACTGGCATTGCTTAACTATATAAGCCTAATAACTCCTCTCTTGTTTGTTCGTTTAGACGTTTGTAAACCTACGTTTACAAATATTCCGGTCAGCCGCTTTGAATGGTGAAAGCCAAAAAATATATGGCTGCAGTCACAAGTCGATAAGTACGTTGGGGAGTCTTACTTGAGGTGGCGAAAATAAGCATGCGAAATTTATACGCCCGTACAAGCGAAGATGCTACATGGCCTGAAATTCGGACAGTAGTGCAACACAACTGCTATGTGTTATATCCACCATTTTGTTATCTATACGTTATCTTTTGCTTCTTTTGCTGCAGTCCATTCCACCAGCCATCGTATCGTTCCTCCCAATAATTCTGGCGCCAGCGTTTCTCAACTACTCAACGTCAGACCTTCTGGAGTACTACACCTCCGAGGACGATGCTGCTGTATATCGGGTACGCATCACTTTGCTTCTGTCAATTAGATGGCGGCATGGGCAAGCGGTCTTTGCATCGGCTTTCGGGTCGTGCGTTGCTAGTTTTAGCGTACATTTCCGGCTTTTTTTAAGGATATGTGCAGTGGTAGTGGGCACAGCACTGATGTGCACATGGTCTCAGCATGCAGATCATGACCATAAGATATTCATCCAAAAGCATTCACGCAAGCATGTGAAGATGAAGAGATACACAACAACCTAATTAAGATGAATAAGTTCTAACTAGGCCAAATTGGAGCATTGCGTCAATTAATAAGTTGTGCTCTTGCAGCAATGCTTTCCATCAC
Source organism: Rhipicephalus annulatus (assembly GCA_013436015.1). Taxonomy (NCBI): domain Eukaryota; kingdom Metazoa; phylum Arthropoda; class Arachnida; order Ixodida; family Ixodidae; genus Rhipicephalus; species Rhipicephalus annulatus. Next base: position 5,526 of record WOVY01003058.1, read on the forward strand.
AAGATCACAGAATTGAAATTGAAGAGATGTCTATCGAAGAGTAACTACTCTTCAAAAACTATTTCCAGTATTATTGCTACGATGGGTATTGCGAAAGCAAATATTTTCTGTGCTTAAAATAGTCAACAGGAGACAGTGTAATCGTGATATTGGCAAATTGTTAGTCAGTTAGTCTGAAAACTGCAATAATAAAATACCAAGATGTATCCAAAGAAATGTCATCAGTACTCTTTTTTATATATGACAGATAACAGGTCTTATATGTGCAAGGGAAACGGGTAACGAGTTGCTTGAAGTACGTGCTGCGGTTAAGAAAGTGGTGCACGCGTCGTGACAGTGACCATTCGTCTTCCAGGTACGCTCTCATAGTGCACGGTGTCGAAGCGACCAATCTTCACAAGCGAGTCATCTTGACGTCCCTGCTGGTGTTCGGCGGCAAGTCGGGCTTCATCATCGGCGGCTTCGTCATCACCACCATACTTGTCTCGATGTGGACGAACGCCGTGCGCACCGCCGCCATCGTGTTGCCCATCGCGATGGAAGCGCTGCAGCACATCCAGGACAACCGGCTGTTCCACGTGCTCGAGTTAAGGACGCGCTACGTGCGCCGCACCGCGGGCATCGGTACGCCCATCATGGAGGCGCGCTACCTCATCGAAGGTGGTGTCGTCATGCCGGACGTGATACACATCCTGAGCGAGTTCTTCACTGTCAAGAAAGGCCTGCTCATCGGAATCTCGTACTCCGCCGTTCTGGGCAGCATGGGCTCCGTGGTAGGCTGCGGCGGCAACCTGTTCGTCAAGGCATTCATGGAGCAGATGTACAACTACCCGCCGCATCACCATCTACCAGTGGGTTCAGTCGCACCTGCCGCTGACGGTGCTCTGCTCGTTCCTGCTGTGGTTCGTGCTCTCCGTGTGCTACGCGAGCGACGTGGTGTCCAGCGACCACATCTCCAAGCGGGCTTTCGAGGACATCATCTACCGGCACTTCGCCGAGCTGGGAGCCGTCAGCTTTACCGAGATGGCGACCATCATCACCTTCCTCTGCATGGCCGTTGCCATCGTTGGCTCGCACCACTACGCCGAGGCGCTCAACATCGAGGCCGCGGAGTCAACCTTCAACGAGACGGCGTGCGTGTTCTTCTTGGCTTTCGTTCTGCACGCTTTGCCCAGCATCTACTACCACCGAAGAGGCCGATCACGTCGCCGCTTCCATAGCCAGATGGCACAGCATGCCGTCAAAAAGATATCGTGGGCCTTCGTCATCACCATGGGTGCTGGTGTGTGCGTGGCCAAGCTCATCGTGCACTACAAGCTGCAACAGAACTTCGACGGGCTGCTGCCGAGCAGCGCAACCACGTCTGCCTTCTATGTGCAGCTGCTTGTCGCGTTCGTCGCCCTGGTGCTGGCCGAGATCAACAACTCGTTGAACAACATCGTGATCTTCGCGCCTCTCATCTGCCACATTTCGGACGCGCTCAAGGTGCACCCGCTGTACCTGCTCATGCCGTTCACGTTCTGCTGTTACTTCGGCTTCATGGCGTCCACTGCGACGCCGGTCAGCGAGTACGTCACCGACTATGGAGACTTGCTCGAGGACGAGTTCATACTGCCTGGCATCGCCATGAAGGTTGGCTGCGCACTAATCGTGCTACTGGCGTACAACACCTGGTGTTGGGATTATCTGTATCTCAAGGAGCCAATCAAGCCGCTTACTAAGCGGAACCAAACGGCACCGAAGTCGCCGACGAGCCGCATGATGACACGCATGGGCTCATCTTAACTCTCTCCAGTTCAACCCGTATACTGCGGTATTTATTTGCGTAGATTAGGACGACGTGTCTAATATGCATAGCATACGCTGTCTTTACCTTATTTCGTATCGTTATTTCTGCGTTGTCACTTGTCTGCTACCCCGAGCTGCGCTACGCCGTGGGTGCCACTTGTGACAAACATTTTAGGACGCCCAGGTAACATCGTACCGCGTGGATCCGACCTCGTCAGTACACTGACGAGCAGTTGGAAAAGTCGAGTGTTTCACTCCTGCGCCAAGATGAACGTTTTGTGTATAATCTTACGCTCTGGTGTTTGTTAAGCGTTAACTGTTTGTCGTCTTTGACGTTTTTTAATAGTGTTGAAACCGAAATATACTGAGAAACACAAGACTTTCAGAAAATACTCCTGGGAAGGAGTTGGGTGTGTAACTCCGTCCAAGGAGCATATAACTGCGTCAGTGACAATTATTTCGCTTCAACGCATTTACCTATAAAAAATATGGGCAGGTCTTGCGCCTTGTGGGAACCGATTCGTTGCGAAGCAGTCGGCGAGTAATTGTCTATGTGGAATGTTTTGGCCTTGAGTCAATCATTACGAGGTGGATCGACATACATTTTGAAGTGTTATAGGTGGGTGCGCATCGTGGGCCTACCAGGAACGCCAGCTACACCGGCGTCTAAACGGTAACTGATGGTCTGACGTATTGTGAGCACGCAACGCGCGGCAGTATTATCGAAATGAAGAGCGCTTCATCAAGCCATAATGCGAATATAGAACATATTGTTTCTGCAGAGTCGCGAAATGTTGAAATATTTCTTGCTGAATCAAGGTGAAAGGGTTCTGGCCACGAAACGCCTCATCGGCAGATTTGACTGTCGAAACAGCGGAAATATAGTTGCGCTGCGCGTGCTAACATCAAGCCTTCTCGGCGAACCGCATCAGTTACTTCAAGTTGATTGATTGATTTGTGGCGTTTAACGTCCCAAACCACTATATGTTTATGAGAGACGCCGTATAGTGGAGGGCTCCGGAAATTTCGACCACCTGGGGTTCTTTAACGTGCACCCAAATCTGAGCACACGGGCCTACAACAATTTCGCCTCCATCGGAAATGCAGCCGCCACAGCCGGGATTCGATCCCACGACCTGCGGGTCAGCAGCCGAGTACCTTAGCCACTAGACCACCGCGGCGGGGGAGTTACTTCAAATTGAAGGACCTGTCCAGCAAGCCCGATATTGAAGAAGGCAACTGCTCATGTGTAGCGGGCTCATGTGTCGGTACAAACACTTGTGCGCTGCGTGTCTGCACTGTTACAGGCAATGTATGACTGTTTTAGTGGTAAAGCGTGAGAGTGACGTGTGATTTTCCGTGCGATGCGGCGTGCCGCATGCGACGTTTTTGGACACATGGCGGCGAAGAAGCTATATCAGCGGCAGGCTCCACCCCCCTGCGGCGCCTCGGCATGCACGATCGGACGACTTCATATCCTCGTATTAAAGCTCAAAACACGTGCACAATGCACAGCCACGCTTCGTTTCATAAAAAATGATAAAAAAAATTGCTGGCCGTCGCCTACGGAGCGACTCACTCTGCCTACGCCGTTCACACGCGAGCTCGTCATCAAAGCGCTTGTCTTTGACAACACTATTAAGCTTTGCACTCGTACGTAATGCGTTAGCATACGCTATTGCTTTCTCGATGTCATCGAAGTGAAGAGAAAAGGCGGAAGCGAAGCGAGCCAGCGCAGAGACGCCGGTAGCCGTGTTCACCTGCGAAATGACCTTGCATCGCTACTCGCGATCTCCGATCTCGCCAACTGTTTCAAAACGGGCGTTGTCGTGCAGAAACGGCACACTTCGAACGTCACTTTATTCAATCCGGAATAATATCACGTCACCAGGGAAATGAAAATGTACGCGATATTTGTCACTGCCGCCTCAGTCGGCGATGTCAGCAGATCCACGCTTGCATTGCTCCATCGACTCGCTTGAACTGACTTGGACTATATATATATATATATCCCCACATTGTCTTGCGCCAGAACAGCTGCATTGGTTGGCGTCGTAGAAGCCTGCGGAGGAATTGCTGAGAATCCTGGCACACCACGATCAATGTCATACCCCAAGCAAGTCGACGAAACCAAGAAAGTACAACGTAAAAGTACACTTCAACATTGTCAACGACGAAAGAAAACTTCATCGAAACCACTCTTAAAGCTCAAAGAACATTGCGAAAAGGCCCATCGTCGTGGATACATTCTCAACCAGAGATCGAAAATGCGTCTTCGATCAAAACATCCGCGACATCGCTATGAAAAAATTTCCAAAAGCCACAAAAGCACCCCTTGTATTCGACATGAACACAGGCAGCACCCAATCAACCTCGATCAACGCGCACGCAAGCTGCCTGCACGGCTTGTGTATCAACCACGACGGGGAATTCGATGCCTACAATATCATAACTGTCGATTCTGCAAGATGCTCGAGCTTCGTTCGTTCTTCACAAGAATGCCAGCTGTGATTACCCCTATCTCCACGTCCAAAGCATTTTTGTGTTATCCAGGACGCAACCACCAGCCTCGCCCACCAGAACTCCTGCGTTAACCGGACTGCTGCACTCTCCCCTGAAGTCTTTGAAAGTATTTGGAACTACCCTGGAGCATAGGCCAAATTGTGAATTTTGACATTTGTGACTTTTTAACCTCTCCTTGTTTATTTTTCTTGTTCGTAATTCATGCCTTCTTTCGGGGGGAGGGGAAATCATGTGACGTATGAAGCGATGGTTGGTAGAAGCCGATGAGGAAAAAAATCAGTATAGAATTAACATGTCGTATGAGCCAAGCCACGTCTCCCATTCATCATATATATATATATACTACGGGTGATGGGAGCGGCGATAGAGAGATGGCGCCACTCGTCTGCTCGCGCTGTGATTCGCTGCAGCCATGCAGAGGTGCGATGCGGCGGCGAAGACTATATTGATGAAACAAATAGGTTGACTAACTAATCTGTTTCATTATCCTAACGTGTCTACATAATTATATACGTATAAAAATCTGAATATTGCTCTATTCTAATAATGAATTCATTTTTTTATTTGAATATTTGTATGCATTAGATCAAGCAATCCACTTTCTTAGGTTATCGGTAATATTTCTATTATATCTCCATTATACTAAATCTGAGCAATTATTTTTAAAACCACTTGATTCTTGGTCAATCCCCCATAGTGGGTATGCGCCACGATCAATAGGTGAACAAGAACAAGAGCGAGAATATCTGGCTGGTTTGATGCTCACCACACCGGCTATGCGGTGGTGCTATGCGATGATTCGTCACAGAACGTTACTGCTCCGACTCCCGTTAAAAGCTGACTAAGCATAAACCGTTCACTTCATTACAGAACGGAGCTACATCTGGGTCAGTGTACATTGAGATAAGGCCAAAAGTATAGTTTCGATTTTAATTGAAGTGGTCTTTTTGTTCGCCGGTCCATGTTGCTAGAACAGGTGTCTCATAAATAAGATATTGTGCCTCCGAGCACTCCCTTATTCATGTTGCCAGTACTTTATATTCAAAGTAGTATGTGCACGCAATATGCACGCACACTACGAACCCCACTTCACCACCTAAAAATGACAGCCGTACGACCCTGGTGAAAGTATTAGTACAAGAAATTCATAACAAATCAAAGCAAATTCACTTTAATTCACGTTGTAAGGTTTACATAACTTAGCAATGGGATATTTTTTGGGATGGCGATACTAAATACATCACTCGGAAACAAGCCTGTTTAAACATAAGTTGCGCTTCACTGTGTCGCAATTCCTTCCGCATGCTTCGCAAAGCACCGATTCCCAAGGCACGTGAGAACTATCGATTTTTTTCTGGTTTATCCTACAGTTCACGAGGATGAAACAAACGCCAGTGCAAGATTTTTTTTTCGGGAACGTACATTCGTTTTTATGTATATCAGCACGAGGTCGTCATGTGGACGAAGGGAGAAGATTGTAGGTTTAAGATGAAACTGTTTATTTGACTGAAAGTGTGGCCGGTAAACGCAATATAAGATTACAGCGATACGTACCAACCTCTCCTTACATACATTTATTAAAAAAAATTACAGTGATACACTCTGTCACTGACAGCGGCGAACAGAGCAACTGCCGTCGATCAACTGACAAACGGTGAAGCGCGTTCGCATTTATACGTGTGCCGTCAAATATTCAAGCGTTATCGCTAGCGTCGCGTCCGCATTTATAAGTGTGTCGTCCAATATTCAAGCGTTATCGCTAGCATCCACGTAAGCTCCATAAGAAACTAATGTTTGCTTTGGGCGCGTAATCGCATTGCAAGGTTCTACGAGTATCGCTTTTGTTCTAGATCATTCGGCGTGGTTTGCGCAACTCATGCATAACGGGGCAATAACAAAACTCGAGAAAGGAATGTGGCAATAATCGTGCATATATGTGTTTGCGTATGTGTATATTAACACATGAGAAACCAGTCTTTCGAGGGGAGGATTGCAGCAACATATTTTGAGAATGAGTAGCACTACGACTTGCGCAGAAAGGAGCATACGCGATGGATACGCTCACACACATAACACAACCAATTTCCCTAAAGCGATTGCTTATATATTGTTGCGCACATGCACGAAGACAGCGAAGCGTATACGGCCGATTTCTTAGCACGAGCCGCACTTGATGGCCCAGTATTATCCATACTGCCAGATGTTGAATATCGAAAATCAGCAATCTCCACTGATACGATAGAAAAAGTAACTACATGGACAGAAGATAACCACCTCAAGTTTCTATGGTGACCCCACTGGAGCCAGTCCAGAAAGCTCGAAGTTTTAATTACTAAATTTCGATGTCGTGCCCCCCCCCCCCTTCCCCCTAAACCAGTATCTACACAAAGCTGGTCAGACAATATCATCCCTCTGCGCATTCTGCGGAGAAATTGAATCACTAGAACATTATTTTTTTGTATTGCCGCCGATACGTTATACTTCGAAAAAGGTCACTTTTTCCATTTCTGAAAATAGGCGTTAGATGGACGGCGGAAACTCCCCTAAGCTTTGGTGCCTCAGTTTTGGGACATTGCCACAGGGATGCTTTCAATGTCATTTGCGATTATATACAGGCATCCAAACGTATATCTTTGTGATCTTCAATCAAATAATTATCATTTATTACTCCCCCCCAAAAATTCTAAATGGCAAAGTGAAGTAAACGCAGCTCAGTGGTAATCACAACACCTGAAATCTCAAATATTCTCAACTTGATTTTTCAATTTTTTTTCTCGTTTACTCTCTTTTTAGGTGATTTCCCTTACATTATTCATAATATAATACAAATTTGTAACACATAGTTAAAATGATCACAGAAAAACTGCACTACGCTTTCTTGGCAAATCCCCCTGAGTGGGTATGAACCATCAGTCCAGGAAAACAAACAAACAAACGAACGAACGCACTTGTCGCCCAGAGTTAGAAATGAATAGGATTAGGAGGAACTTTAACCGGTTGGCCGCTTCTGAGCTGCCCTGCGCGACCTAATAAACGGCCCCTTTAAACATCTACCGGTCTCTTTCAAACGTAACAATATATATAACCGAAACTAAATTGCTCGCTTAGAAAACCCGAATATTGACAATAATGCACAGACGCTAAATAGTGTACTCACCTGGGATATTGAAGTCATCGAGAGTAAATTGATTGGAACAAACCAGCATGGTCTCCGTCACTTTCTTTCCACTGCATTCTAATCAACACCAATCTCCGTTGCACGTCATCTGTATCTTTTGGGAAGCGACAGGACGATACGTTGCCATCTTTCTACCGCGATGCCATGCACAGCATGCGGCACACAACAACGGTCTTGGGGGCCTACGCGATGGATTTGAGGACGCACGCGACGGATTTTTCTCGTTATTCATGTCGTGACCAGACAATCATATTCGTCTAACCCTCTCACCTTCCCATACCATTTCGGTCTACATCAAGTCAAGGATTGGTTGATTGATATGTGGGGTTTACCATCTTAAAACCACAATATGATTATGAGAGACGCCATAGGGGAGGGCTCCGGATATTGCGACCATCTGGTGTTCTTTAACGTTCACTCAAATCTGAGCACACCGGGCACAGAAAGTTTTCGATGGAAGCGAAAACTCTCTGTGCCCGGTGTGCTCGAAGAGGTGAACAGGAGAGAACCCAGATGTAAGCGGCTAGATAGATAGATAGATAGATAGATAGATAGATAGATAGATAGATAGATAGATAGATAGATAGATAGATAGATAGATAGATAGATAGATAGATAGATAGATAGATAGATAGATAGATAGATATTTTTTTTTGTTTCCTTGGTATGCGATGTCAACGCTTCACCAAAACGGAGTCGGACAGAAAACCGTTCGGTCGCGCGAACGTCCTGTTTCGTCTCTCGTCGCTGTCACGTGCATTTTCGCGCTTATGGGTAAGCCCTACCTCAATTTTTCGACCTCTGCGTCATGAGTGAAGCCTAAATCGCAGAAATCGCTGGTTTATAATTCACTCATAATTCTTAAAGACCTCCATGCGCAGATGACATAGTTTCCACTAGGACTTTGTGATCGGGATATGGTTATGGGTATTGTCTTCACGTGACGTCAGACTGCTATGACACGTCACTACAGTGCCAAACGTCATTGAATAACGACTTTTTCAATATTCAAACCGAAAGTATTATTTTGTTTACAATTTACCAATTATAAAACAATGAGTTATGTATTATTATTTGCAACAATTCTCATTCCAGGTGTTTTAACATAAGTTTTTTTTTTTTAATTTAGAGCATCAATTTGAAAGTTTCAAAGCTTGTCTTAGTAGGCCTTTTAAAAGCTAGTGTCGTCGCTATTGTACACAAAAAGTGTAGAAGCTATACAAATCTTTGATTAATATTATATTGCGGAAGATTATAAAATGCCATTTTTGTTACTGGCTTACAATCATTTTTGCAAAATTGTCTTGCCCGATTCTCATGGACAGGCGGCGCAACCATCGTACTAATGGCGTAGGTGTGTGCGTTTCTGGCCGTTGGTGGAACAGCCTGAAACTCAAAGAGTCGTCAATTGCTAACTTGCGTTAGTGATTGTTAGGCGTGTTTACTTCGCTGTTCGACTCGTTGTATACAGAACTTTATCAGGTGAGTTCGAAAGAGTGTACCCTACCACGTCGCCGCTCGGTGTATACCCTGCTGACCAGGGGCATCTGTTTAGTTGCTGTGAACCGAGGGAGTCGACCAAGCAAATCATCAAAACGTGGTTTCAATGACTCATTATACCCTCGTGCTTGAAAGTTCGGTTGGCTTTGTGCCCTTTTCTGACCTCATTCCGCCGACATTTGGGGCCTTGGTTGCGGATGTCACCCTGTGCAACCCGACAGGTGTTGTCTACTCAAACTTCAGGTCGCGTAGATGGAGTGTGTCACTTCGCTGGTTTCAAGCGCACAGAACCGCATTTTTTTCTGAATGGTTTGATCGATGCAGCGCGTTCGAGTCTGCTACCAACTGTGCGAGCAAGTTGAATCTCCGCTATCACGTCCGGAGCACAGTCCGCGCAATTAAATTGGCTTTCGTTTCCGTTTCGCTTTGCTTATCGACGTCCATCGGCCTGCTTCCGAGATAAGCGCAAGACTCGGAACGCTGTGAATAGCGATTTACTCATGAACGCTTGTTAACGACCAATCTGTGCGTCATCTCTCTTCATTTTTCCTGGTCGCAGCTCCGACCTTATGTGCGCCTATGGCCACAAAACCGCTCCGCCCTGCGCCTCCACCACCAGTGCCGAAGGCTAGGTAAGACTGGCCTTGTTTGAAAATACAGTGTACGTAGGGCTCCGGAACACTCCGCTTTCGTCCGTGCTGTCGCCTGAACCCACTCTTCGAAATGCCTTGCTACTAGCTCGTACACTTCCGTTGCACATTCGTTTCAGTGCACAAGCTCAAGCGCCGTCGCTAGCTCAAAGAGATAGCAACAACAACAAGGTAAGCGCCTACTGTACAGTTTTCGCATGAATTTGCCATTGCTTGGCCTTGACCGTGTAGAAAGAGGTTTAGTAAACCCGCCCAAGTGTGGCATTCTTTAGAGTAAGTTTTGATTTGCAACTGTTGCTGTTTTTTCCAAGTGCAGTTAGTGATGCTTGAAGCTAATTCCACATAACCTAACATTGCACTTCAAACGCGTCTAAATCCAAATAAATGCTTTTGGTCCGGTTGTAAGAAGTGGATGAGTATGCTGATGAAGCAGCTATTCAGATGCTAAATTCCAAATTTCCTGGCTTTTTTTTATTACTACACTAAATGCTACATAATTTATGCTTTGGCATACACTAGGCAGGCAGATTTTAGAATAGGTAAGATAGCGGTCGTTGCCTATGCACACTACGCCACCTCACATGGGCACACTAGAGGACAGCGTACATATTGATACAAAGTATCACTACCAGGAAAAACAAGGGAAGCCTGGGCAGAGAAGGAAGACGACGTTGCCTCCACTGCGATCCCCCTGAGTGGGTATGAGCCATGGCGGTGATCATCATCATTGGACGGTGATCGCGGACTCAGGGCCCATTAAAAACCCCCATTAATTTACCTCGCCTTGTGTAACATTAATTTACCTCGCCTTGTGTAACAATTTGGTGGAAGGTGCTGGGTAGGACAAACCCAAAGACGGGAGCTTCACTACCAGGACTTCGTCGCAGCCGCCGCCTCGCCGGACTTCCACCTTCACCGATCGTAATGGCCCAAGAGCAGCCATCCAACGCTTCGAGGCCAACTACGATGGGTTCCGTGCCGTACTACAGAGTGCCACCAAACTTCGGCGGGACCTCAGGAGAAGACGTCGACGTGTGGCTCAAGAACTACAAGCGGGTGAGCAGAAGCAATGGCTGGGACTCGAACGAACAGCTCAATCATGTCGTATTCTCGTTAACTGACACCACCCTTATGTGGTACGAGAACCACGAGGACATGTTAACGACTTGGGAACGTTTTGTTGAAGAAGTGCAGAAGTGCTTCGGCGATTCGGACGCAAAGAAGAAACGCGCGGAGCAGACATTGTCTCAGAGGGCACAGCTTCCAGCAGAAACATGTACGACATACATTGAAGAAATATTGAAGCTGTGCAAGATCGTGAATGGGAGGATGTCTAAAGAAGACAAGGTTGGACACGTTCTCAAGGGTATAGCCGAAGACGTGTACAATTTCTTAATTGGGAAAGACTGCTTGAACTCCGTGTCCGACGTGATGAAGCACTGTCGTACCTTTGAATCCCTCAAGATGCGACGAATTTCTCCGAAATTCGGCCGCCTGTCCAACGTCCCCATTGTGGCTAGTGTTGAAACAGTGCCGCCTAACGACCTTGCTTTGACCATACGGCAGATCGTTAGAGAAGAGCTGCTTCGATGTCAGCAGAGCTATCATCGCCCCAGCGATTTTCAGGATGAGTACGTAAGCGAACCAGAACGTGTGCGAACTCTTGCTTCTCTTCCACCATGGCAACCATCGATAAACGCAACAGACGCTTATGAATATCAAGGCACACGGCAGGCTGGATTCCCCCGTCAACCACCTCCCAACTACGAACGAAGTTTTCGCCCACCTGTTTACCCAACATCGCCTCCCTACAGGGCCCCCGAAGGACGGTACCACTATCCCATGCCTTCCGAGAGGAGTCGTTACTCTGAGCAACAACGTGCCCCTCGACCAAGTCCGGTATGCTACAACTGTGGGGTCCCGGGTCATATCGCACGTTTTTGTGACCACCGCCCATATCAGCGACAGTCTTGGCCTTTGTAACACCAACATTTCGACTATCCGCACTCCACGTCACGGAAACCACGCGCACCTACCGAGTCACGCTACCCCTCGCCGGCCTCTGATCGAAGTTTGACGCCACCTCCAGCTCCCCGTGCTCCACGATCGCCGTCGCCACGGCGACGCGCACGTACACCGCCGCCGGAAAACTAGTCGGTGCAGCCAGTGGGGGTGAAGCCGCAAGATCACAGGTGCTATCTACAGATATACCCCCGTCAGCGTTTATGTTGAAGAACAAAGTTCGTGTAGTTGTCAATGGAGTGGCTACTATGGCACTTGTGGATACAGGCGCGACAATTTCGGTGATGAGTGTAAATTTTAAGAACCTGCTAGGACCAAAAGTGATGTTTCGCCTGAACCGTGGGGTGACATTCCGTGGTGTAAGTGGTGACGTGTTGTGTCCGGTGGGATATTGTACTGTGGACGTGTCGCTGTGTGGCAAGGTGTTTTGCACAGAGTTCGCGGTTACTCCGCGGTCTACACATGACGTTATCTTGGGTATTGACTTCTTGTGTGAGTGTGGGGCAACTGTAGACTGCAGAAGTGGGCATCTTTCTATACACGGTACTTTCCCAACGGCGCTCTTGGAAAATTCTTGTCCGGAGGAATGCATCTTTTTCGTCTCCGTGGATACAGTCGTTCCTGCATTTTCTGCTGCGTGTGTTCCTGTGACATGTTCCAGTAACAACTGTGGCACGTTTGACGCCACGCTCGAACCGATTCCCTCAGCATGCCTGAAAAAGAACATTCTCATTCCCCATTGTATAGTGTCAGTCGTTGATGGACGGGCAGGTGTGTGGACAATGAACAGTTCCATGGAGCCTGCAATTCTGCCAGGCGGCATGAAACTTGCAGTATTTAGACCCGAGTCATGTACGACGCTGGTTGCGCTTGTTGATGCTACAAGCCAAAATGAACATCTAGGCTTAGAAGGTTCAGAAGATGCCCAATTGCTACAAATGGTCAGCAAGTCACTTGACCAAAGCAAACGTCATACCCTGCTCGACGTTCTGTCTAAGCACCCGAAAGTGTTCGATTTTTCTAAGTACAGCCAAAGGCCCTTAATCCCAGCGTCCCGGATACGTCATCAGATCCACACCGAATCGGCGCATCCCATTAGGCAGAAACCTTAACGAGTGGCACCATCGGAGCGCAAGATCATCAACGAACAAGTTCAAGAGATGCTGGAAAAGGGAATAATACAGGAATCGGCGAGTCCGTGGGCTGCTCCCGTCATTCTAGTCAGGAAGAAGGATGGTACGTGGAGATTTTGCGTTGACTACCGCCGACTGAATTCTGTTACCAAGAAAGACGTCTATCCACTGCCGCGCATCGATGACGCTCTAGACTGCCTGCATTCCGCGTCCTACTTTTCATCTGTTGACTTGAGATCAGGTTACTGGCAAATTCCGATGCACGCAGCTGACAAAGAAAAGACGGCATTTGTTACGACCGACGGACTTTACGAGTTCAACGTTATGCCATTCGGATTATGTAATGCTCCTGCGACATTCGAAAGATTTATGGACTCTATATTGCGTGGTTTAAAATGGCATATATGTATGTGTTACCTTGATGATGTCGTAATTTTTGGCCGTACGTTTGAGGAGCACAACACTCGCCTAGACCTCGTGCTCAGCTGCATTGAAAAAGCTGGCCTTGTATTGAATTAAAAAAAGTGCCACTTTGGCGAGCGACAGACATTGGTGTTAGGACATCTCGTCGATAAAGATGGCATTAGACCTGACCCACAAAAGACCGCGGCCGTTGAATCGTTCGAGCGTCCTAAATCTGTGAAACAACTGCGTAGCTTCATCGGGCTCTGCTCGTATTTCCGCCGGTTCGTACCCAAGTTTGCGGATGTGGTTCACCCCCTGACGAGCCTTCTACGCAAGAACAGCCTGTTTCAGTGGACCTCCGAGTGTGATGCCGCTTTTCACAAGCTGAAGTGTTTGTTAACTTCGCAGCCAATACTTCGGCACTTCAATCCTTCGTCGCCCACGGAAATTCACACAGATGCAAGTGGCATCGGTATCGGTGCTGTTCTCGTTCAGCGTTCTGGCAAGAAGGAACACGTTGTGGCGTACGCAAGTCGTTCTTTAAGCAAGCCTGAACGCAACTACACAGTGACCGAACAGGAATGCCTAGCGGTAGTCTTTGCCGTGCAACGGTTTCGCTCATACATCTACGGTCGCCCGTTCACTATCGTCACAGATCACCATTCCCTGTGTTGGCTGATCAACCTTCGTGACCCATCCGGCCGCCTCACACGATGGGCCATTCGTTTGCAAGAACATGTCTTCACCATCTCATACAAGACTGGCCGTCTACACGCTGATGCGGATTGCCTCTCCAGAATGCCACTACCATCGACAGATTGTGAAGGCGATAACTTTGACCACCTTATCGCTTCGCTGTCGTCTGGCTTTCCCGATGCCGTGACTTTCGCCGCTGAGCAGCGTAATGACCCAAGCTTGAAAGCTCTCTTCCCTGGAGCAAGAAATTCATTAAGCGAAGGCCGATTCTGCGTCCGAAATGGTCTTCTTTACCAGAGAAACTTGTCCACGACGGGCGCCCGCTTTCTGCTGGTTGTTCCTGCGTCCCTCCAAACGTCTGTCCTGCGTCTCACGCATGATGACCCCACCTCTGGCCATCTAGGCACCGCACGAACACTTAGTCGCACGAAAGAGCGGTTCTATTGGCCGAAAATGAGCAAAACAATTCAGAACTACGTGGCCAGCTGTATGCAGTGCCAGAGCCACAAGCGGCCCTCCTCGGGTCCAGTTGGTCACCTGCAACCTGTAAAGCCTCCCGGTTCCCCTTTTGAAAAGGTCGGCATTGATCTGATGGGACCATTTCCACGCTCCTCAAAAGGTAACCGGTGGATAATTGCATGCGCCGACTACCTGACGCGGTACTGCGAGACGGCTGCCTTATGTTCCGCCACGGCAGTCCAGGTTTCAGAGTTCCTGTTGAACTCAGTCATCCTCCGACACGGACCTCCTCGCGTGATAATAAGTGACCGTGGTCGACAATTTACCGCTGATATTGCCGAATCATTACTTCGTTTGTGTGCCTCCAAGTTCCGACACTCAACTGCGTATCATCCGCAAACTAACGGTCTCACCGAGCGCACGAACCGAACGTTGATCAACATGTTGTCAATGTACGTCGCCTCTGATCACAAAAACTGGGATGAAGTATTACCGTTCGTCACGTACGCCTTCAACACGTCGAAGCACGAAACGACAGGCTATAGTCCTTTCTATCTGCTCTACGCTCGCTCGCCTCGACATACGCTGGACACTATCTTTCCTTTTGTCATCCATGACGATTTAACAATTGCTGAAACCTTGTGTCATGCGGAAGAGACCCGTCGACTTGCCTGCTTACGTACACTGGCAGCGCAAGAGTCATCCAAAACTCGCTACGACAGCCAACACAGGCAGGTAACCTATGCCCCCGGTGATCTAGTGTGGGTGTGGACCCCAATACGCAGACGTGGCTTGAGCCAAAAGCTACTGGCACACTATGCCGGTCCTTTTGTGATACTCCGTCGTGTCAGCGAGGTCAACTATGAAATTGCACGTGTCACCACTAGTGGCCGACGTTCATGCAAGACGGAGGTGACGCATGTTGCCCGCCTGAAGCCGTTTACACGAAGGATGCAAGAATGACTCGCCCAGAGGGCTTCGTCTGAGAGAGGAGGAATGATACAAAGTATCACTACCAGGAAAAACAAGGGAAGCCTGGGCAGAGAAGGAAGACAACGTTGCCTCCACTGCGATCCCCCTGAGTGGGTATGAGCCATGGCGGTGATCATCATCATTGGACGGTGATCGCGGACTCAGGGCCCATTAAAAACCCCCATTAATTTACCTCGCCTTGTGTAACATTAATTTACCTCGCCTTGTGTAACAATATCATGCATGTGTCTTGGCAGCAAACCATACCGCAGAGCATTGCATATCCTATTCTATAATTACCTTATGCTGATTCACTTCTGTTATGATTCTAGGTTCTGAAATGATGGGTAAAAATCGGGCATACCCGTGTCTGTAAATATTGCCTTTTGATTGGCATCTCTTGTTCTAAATAATTTAATTCACTTAATCACTTGCACAGTTTTGGTTTTATAGAAAAAAAAGTCATTTTTGAAGTGTCAACAAGTTCTGCTGCAAGGCTAAACGCAAGCATATGCATTTTACTGAACATATACTTTGGATGCACTAACATGTCTTCGAGCTTCGTATTGGGATGATAGGTGACCCTTGGCGATTTTGGGAATGTTTTTTTAAGGCACCCATTGTTTGCAGAGTATTTCAGTGGCATATCATTTTTGTTTGTGAGCACATTGGGATTTTTTGTATGAATGAAATCTTAACCTATCAACTGGCAGAAGATAATGGCATGCATATAAGCACTGTTCCAAAAGAAAAATGAATGCTGCCGATTTGCATGTTACAGAATGAGCGGAAGAATGGTGTTGCACCAAGCCGGCCCACTGTTATCCGACCTAAGGTCGTTCATACACCCAAGAAGAAGCCGCCTCCTAGGCCTCGTGAGTGCGATTCATTTGTTTGGCTGCTTTGCCATTTCTCTTTGTAAGCCATTAGCCAAATTTGCTTTCTGGGCCTAGCCAGTTGTCTTCTTTTTCTTTTCTTTTTTTTTTCCAGGCTTTCTTTGATTAGCCAGTCCATACAAGTCTCTTTGAAATGACTCTCTGCAGTAAAAATATTTGACTTTTTCGAGACAAAACATCGTACTCATGTTAGCTTGCAGGGGCAGTACATTTGTGAATACTATATTGAATTGAATAAGCATACACACTACGGCATGCCCATATTGCCTGGTATTAGTCATGCTAAAATTGTGCACTGAAGGGAACGTCTCATATTTGAAGCAGGCATGTGCATTACAGCTTAAAGTGACACTAAAGAGAGAAAAAATTTTTTCACATGAATCTAAAGTACAATTTGACAATTTCAAACACCACTCAAATGTGAGAGGATACTTTTCAAGTGAGAAAACGAGCGAAAGGAAAATGAAGGTGGAGACACCACCTTGAAACTAATGCACCCAACGCTGTGACGTCAGATTTTGGAGCCATCTACTGGGCCCCATGTCGTCTGTGGACGCCACCTAGCATGCGAAGTTTGAGAAAATTTTATCACGCCAATGTTACAAAAATATGAAAAATACATTTTGAAATTTTCGATGGCGCTCGCAGGGATTTTGGCACGAAATTTTAAAACAAAACTTCGGCCTTAGATTTTGTCCGCTTATAACAAGCATATGATACAGAAACTTACTTGTGGAATTAGAGTTCTAAGAGTGCAGTTGGTCAATCTAAACAGTCATTGTTTTTCTTTAGTGTCCCTCTAATAAAGAATTGCAATCATTGTTTTATGTGTATGGTGCTGCATACATGAAATAATTGTGACATACCCAAATCTTGTCTGCATGTAAAATGCAGACAAGATTTCCAACGCTTGTCGAACATTACTGCATTGTGGGTTCTGTGTCAAGTCTCAGTTTGATGTTAGGCCAGGTTTTATGTCACACCAAAAACATGGAAGGATTGCATAATTGTTTTGGGGGCAGTTTTTTGTTTTATGGCACACAGATGATTCGCAACCCACAACTGTAGCTCGAACAAGAAACTCTGCAGTGAAGAAAAATGGACATTCCGTAACTAAAACTGGCAGTGTAAAACTGACACTATTGTCTGTCTTTGAGTAATAAAAGCAAGATCTTTTTTTTTTTTTGTGGAGATTTGCACAAATATTGACTAAAAAAAAGCATCTCTAAAAAAAGCATCTCTAAAGCAGCATGTTACTCAAAACAGGCACCACATTTAGAGGCTTAGTGTAGTATAAAGCTCTGTGTCATATTAGTGTTTGTATGTTTGAGCTGAGGCATACTTGGTCCACACACCATAGTTTGTTTACAAAACATGTAGTGCGAAATGCACAGTGAAGGATTCACTCTATTGTGCTGCCCTTTGTATGTTGTGGTTCAAGTTCACGAATCCAGCATGAGAAATCGGTTCAAGCATTGTTGTATTGGCCTTAGAGTAAATCCTGTTGCTAAGCCTTTGTGTTCAGTTTTTGAGTGATTCGAATAGATATTTTGTGTTAAACTTCTGATGTTGTGTTCTTCTTTCTTTTGCAGCACCACCAAAGGTTGGTGGATTGCATTCACAAAAAAACTCGGCACAGAATGAATCTCTTGTCAGCGTAAGTGTACACAGTATGCACGTTGTTCCCACTGAAAAAGCATGATTTTGCCCACTTTACGAAAGCTATTAAGCACATTATTAGCATTGTGCTGTTGCAAAGTATTGCTACTAGGCTCAATGTACCAGCTTGTCTTTGGCATGTGTTTTTTTTTTTCCCTCAACCACACTTCAGTTTCAGCACGAGTATTAATTTTTTTTTGCAATACAGTTCATCCTGTTGAATACGTGTTCCATTGCTCATAGAAGAGTGTGAACAACTAGGTATTTGTGATGGTCAGGGCATGCATGCAGTTTGCAACTGAATAACACGTGGCATTGATCTTGTATCTTCTTCCTAGGGTAATTTAGTTTTGCACACACTGGCACGTCTGCCAGGGAAGCCAATCTTTTTTCTTCTCGGTTTCTTGTTTCTGTGTACAAGGCACTCGCATGGTGGCTTTCATGGTAGCAGTGTATGAATTTGAAAGAACCGAAAGGTCTTAATTCCTCTCAGTGTCAGTTTCTTATTTAAAGAATTAAAGGTTCTCTTCAAATTGATAAATTAACATGGTGGGTATTCATCTCTTACAGAGCAACGCTGCAGCGGCAGACATCGATGCATTTTTTGGCTCATCGACCAAGAAAGACGCTTCTTGGACTACAGTGCCCAATGGGACATCTTCTAGCCTATTCTCCCGCCGCACTGCATTCGTGCGAGGACAGCTGAACCTTTTCGGTTCAACCGGGAAGGGGCAGCAGAAGAGTGCACTAGCGAAAAAGGGGCCCGCGCCGAAGCAGCCCGTTGCGGGTGTCGCCAGAAGCTCTTTTCGCAAAGGTGCAGCACCGGCACCACCCGTGCCACCGCATCGTGTACCTCTTTCTGGTGCCGCGGGCAAGGACAATGGGGCACTGCTGATTAGCTTCGATTCTCCGCCAGCGTCGCCGACCTGTTCGGTAAACAGTGGCTCATCGGGAGCCAGCAGCGCGGCATCGGGTGGCGGTCCAGGTGTTAGCAACGGAGGTGCCGTGTCGCTACTTGACTTGGATGTGCCCCCATTACAGGTATGGCTTGTGACCAGTTTATTGTACTGTAAAATGTTGAGCAAGCACGGCCCTCTCTTATTCGAGGGGGGGGGGGGGTTAGATTGATCGAACTGTGCACCAATGACTGAGCAAGCGCTCTGCTCCACCCCCTTTCTTCCCGCCATTTTCACTGTTTTTATTCGCTCGTCAAGGGCGAATAAAAACATTTTATGATTGTGTATTCAATAAGCTATTCCATGAGAAGCGTGGGTTCACATTCTTTATTCTTAATAGTGGCTGTTCCGCCGCCACCTAGAATTTTTTTATCTACGACTAAGCAAGCCGCCACTTCTGCCCCGTCTAAATCTTGCAGGATTATCTTACCCCAAAGGGGAGACGCTTGCTCAGGATTTCATGGTAGTGCTCGAGAGCACATTGTCATCTCTTGGGCTTTGAATGCATGGCTACCATAAAAACCCTAAGTAGCACGAAGCTCTTGTGTTCCTATACCACAAATGTTCTTTGAAAAATCAAACTGCTACTTCTCTATAACTGTTGTCCAAGCAGTGCGAACATGTTAAACCTTGCACACGGTAAGCTTGTAAAGCATAGATTATCAGTAAGGTATAGTGAACATAAGCACACATTCGAGATGAAATTTAGCATGCTGATAATCTTTTTATTGATTGGTTATAACCAATGCAGGCGTTAGATATAACAGAGTAAATGTTAAAATGTTTCTCACCATAATCAGTCTGTAAGTATTCACACTTGTATTTTATATTATGGCTTCAAGATATTCCTATTCTGAATGTGACTTATTAATGCAGTTCAACATCAGCTTTGTATAATAACAAAGCCTTTGCTGTAAAGTTGGTTGTACACTGTTTACGTGAGCCTTACATTATCAAAAGGCATGGACTGCATCAATGCATCTCATTCCTTGGCGTGGTTGTGACAGTTTGTGGAAGTGACAGCAGCTTGAAAAGTCTGAAATTTTAAAAAGTGGGCAGGAATTCATGTTGCTGAACAGTAGCAGGAACACAGACACAAGTGAGAATAAAATTGCACTAATTCTGTCTTATTCTCTGCTTGTGTCTGTGTTCACATGCATGCCTTTAGTACCATGATGTACACAGGCACAGAATTTTTATTAGCGCTCACGGACCTAGCAGCATTCAGTCCAAGCGCTATCTTTTGCATGGTTTCCATGATTGTTATCTGCATTTGTCTATAGAATGTATAGCTTGATGTAATCTAAGAGGCCATTGTTGCAGCTTCTCGCAATGGTCGCTATGTATTTGCCATCAGAGATGTGGAGCATCTTGTTGCAGAAGCTTCACAGAAATCTAGCTTCATTCATTAACCATAGTTTTTTCCATTGGAGTAATCCCTGGATTTCAGCTGTTTCCTGGCATTTATAGCACACAAACGAGTGCCAGGAACACTTCCCCTATGTATATATACATCGCGCATTACTGCTTTCAGGTCAAGTAGAGTTGTGCTTCACGGCTTTAAAAGGACGATTTGTTAGTCTTGGTGCTTTTCTGTGATGTGCCTTCAGAGGCCTGTTGATGCGAAAATGTTAGACTACATTAAAAGCCCAGTTTTAAGTAACGTAGCTGTAGAAGAGCCTCTGTGAAAAATTAACGTTTGAAATTTGGGTGTTTGTACGAGGAGAAAACTGGCAAAGAAGGACTTTTCTTGATACCGAAACTGAAAAATGTGTTAATATCACTGGTCACTAGCAGCTCATGAAGAGTGCACAACATGGAATATTGCCTGGCTTCTTGGCGGGATCTCTGAGATAAGCGGGCTCTGAACATCTTGGAGGCAGTGTGCCTGGGCCTAGATCAAAGCGATAACCACCAAGTGCAGGAGTTGTCTGCCGTGTTACTGTCGTCAAGCTGCTGCAAGAAAATTTCTATACACCATTAGTAGCCCTGTAGTCTTTTCAGCATTATAGTATATTCAATCAAAATGAAATTTTGTTGTTGTTGGCATATGAAGGATTTCTGATTAAAGTGACCCTGAAACAGTTTTGACGTTTTTGTACAAACACATTGGGCCGGTAGACGAAGTCCCAATGGCCATTTACAAACTGATTTGAGCTCTCTGCGTAAACTGTGTATTATAATTTATTGCAATGCTTTAAAGCTGCTAATCGCTGCAGATCGCTGCTACAGAGGAACATGCTATGCCCACGTGACGTCACTGCGGCTGCTGATTTGATTGGCTGTGGAACGCGCGGCGCAGGCCTCGCGAAAGTGGAGCTTAGCCCTGAGCGCCCGAAGGAAGAGTTGAGGTAGTTGGGGGTGAAAGGCGGAGCAAAGGAGGAGTACCTATTTATTACTCGGTAACTCCATTAATAAGGGGTGTTTCAATTGAGTTATGGTGCCAATGGTTTGCTCCAGGAGTGGTCTAATCAAAAATGGAATGTGGAAGACCGCTTCAGGGACCCTTTAAGTGGTATAAATAGTAATAAGTGGAGCATCAGTGCTTTTGGATTATTTTTTTTCTTTGAAAAGGATGCACCATGGCCTGGAGGACGTGGCATGCCTCACTCGCAGACTACTTTCTGGGGAATGTCCCACGAAGGGGGTGCTGGTGACGCAGCGCAGGACGACTCCTGGAACTTTCCAAGAAACGCATCGCTGCCCAGCTTGTCCCAGGAGGCAAGCCTGCCTGCTTCAAGTGACCCCTGGAACTTTCCCGAGGCCAGCAATGGCATCCAGTATGACAGGTGAGCAGGCTGGCAGACTTACTCTGCAGTAAAACAAGGGGCAGTCACTTTTGGTGGTCTGAATTCTACCATTGTGCAAATATTTGAAAGTTTCAAAGGTCACATAATATAGTCCGAGTTCCAGGGTTGTGTGAAATTTCGAAAGTTTTGCATATTCGTTGCATGTTTTATTTGCAAATGTTAGTATGGTATTCTATTTAAAAACTGTGTATTTGTAAAGCTTTGTATATTTGGATCGTTAAATATTCCAAAAAAATGAAGATTATGGTGACCCCGCTACTAACTGCAGCGGACGATCACCGCGGGTTCACGCTTAGCGAGCCACAGGGCCACTACTCTGTTTACTCGCGTGTAGCGCACCGCTCCGCGCGCACTCAACTAATAAGGCGTTTAGCGCGGCGCTGCAAACAGACAGTGTTATAATGCAAAAAATACACAACACTTTATTGCCTCAGGCGGCACCCCGAACAACAGTACAACGTCCGCTCCCGGGACGCGGGTAGCAAAGGCACCCGTACGCGAACGTTAACAATAAGGGGAAAACCGCGAGCACGTCGCAGCGGGCAATGGCGAGCTTTGACACGCCGGTCGGTAAAAGGTCCCTCGCGGCTATGCTGCGCACTCTCACGATGGCCAATGGGCCTGGTCGCGAGTGTTAGGGCAAACCTCGTACGCGTAGGCCTACGGCAAGTGTGGCTCGTTGTGGTACGACCACTTCAAGAACTAGGCACCGCTGTGGGCTTAGCGTACGCTACCGAAGCTAGCACTCAAGTAAACACGCCTGCCGAGGTGCCCAAGGCCACCCCAGGCAGGCTACAGTCCGGCGATTCCCAAAGGGGACGCGGACGAAGGAAAACAGGTGCTTACCCGGCGCCGACCACGGAAAAGAGGCCGCTCTCACGGCCCGCGCGTACCGCGCGCCGTGCCCGCACGTGGCATCATCTATCGCCACAAGGTGTTAGCAGAGCAGAAAAGCAAGAGGGTGTGGCCGTGTGGCGGAATGCCCGCGAAATGGTGGCGAGCGCGCCTCAGATCCCCACAAGATCATTATGATGAGTAAAGTAGCTCGTCCTTCACATTTCCTCTGTGTTCTAATAGCTAAATGTGTTGCTTAGAGAAGCGATAAGCATTGGAAGTGCACGAAGGCATAAATAATGTGAGCCACTCACAAGCATGGCAATACATGTGATATACTGCTATTGCATCTGCGATGTGTCTGATCCATGGTGCTGTTGGTGCTTGTGTAACCATATAGCATGCTTTTAATATGCCGCCTTAATGCATCTCACTAACATGATGGCACTAACTGCCTCCAACATGAGTGGTTTGATGCATGAATCTGGAATCCTTCGTTATCTCTTGGTAAACTGAGCTCTTGTTAAATGGAACATATTTACCCAGTCCACGTTTAATTTAACGAGCGTCTGCTGTACAAGCAGTGAGGCAGGATGTCATGATGAAATTGCCGGGAATTTCCTGTCATTTGCTGGAGCCCTACCTATTTGCCCCTCCTTATCTACTATTAATGCTGTAGTACAGGCACACTGTTACTTAATCTGTTTGATAAGATAGGAGAATTCATAGATAACTGCCCGCTTGCAAGGAAGGGCTTTATTGAAGAGGTAATGCCATCGAATTTTCAACCACAATCTGTGTTGTATGGGTTGATTCGTGTATGTTCACAGACAAGCTGGTGAAATTTGAGCGAATTTGGTCGGGCCATTAATTTATAATCGAACATTTTTACGAACGAGCAAGCAACCTGAGAGATGGGCAACACTGGTGCAATCGCTAGCCAGGAATTCGTGAACCGCTTGCTTGGCCAACGTCTCCACTATTTTGTCAACGCCGGCCAGATGAGCCCGATCCAGCTGGTCAACACCCTCTCTTCTAGCCCTTTCTCGCTCTCTCCTATTGCCTAGCCTTCGGGTGTGCTTTGTGGTCATGGGGAGAGTAGTTCCTAATAGAGTTCCTTATGACTGAAATCATATGGAGTAGTTTTTCATTTAGTTGTGTACAGATCCGTGGGGTGGCGTCTTGCATTCCTCATGTTCACAATATAGGCAGTCACGCTGGCTCTGTGAAATATACGGTGTCTTGAGATAGCATGTCGGCGTTGGTGGTGAAATGCAGGCAACAAATAGGGAAGCGTCACTGCAACGTTTCTGCATGCACTGCTCTGTGACGTGGCGGCGGCATTTTCTCAAGCTAAAAAGAAGCAGCATGAAGGAGCGAATCTGACAGACGTCTGATAGTGGTGTGGGAAACACGTCTGTCACATCTTTGGGGGAAAGAGCTTGGACGCACGTGTGACGCGAGCAGCGCTACCCTTCATATAGTGCCACATCACGACCACTCCATGAATTAAAGCGGACCGATGGCTCCCGTTGAGAAGCGCGCGTTTGCACTGGCATTGAAATAAAAGAGGCGTTGGCTTGGCAAGCTGCTGCACGGTCTGTATTCTGAAGGACGATAGGGTTCTGTGGCCAGCTGCGCTTGCAATCGAACTTTTTCTGTGGTGTTCAAGTTGCCGCTGAAACTAAAGGACTTCCAGGTGTTGAAACAATGCCGCCGCATCACCCATGTAGCACTGGTACTTGCAGCAAGCAATTTCGAAGGTCAAAAAGTGTCCTGTGATTGTGCAACGCATACACCGTTGACCACTAGAGATAAATATTGATACATAACAGCCGCTAAACACGGCTGCATGAAAGAGAAGGACGAAGTGAGTTTTTGTTTGATGCTGGACTGGCGCCATCTTGCTCGTCGAGTTCTGTGGGTTCTAAATAGATTATTAACATTATTGGTGGAGGTGGACGACCCCCGTACCTCGATGGAGACGCACAGTGGTCGCACCATCGGCGACCTTTCGACTGCTTCGACTGCTGGTACTTCCTCTACACCGCCCTCATCAGTCCAAGCCACCACCTACGTCACACTTCCGCACCTCCGGGATCCCGGCACTTTTTCCGGTGATGGTACGATTGATCTTGACACTTGGCTGAACCGGTACGAGCGCGTCAGTGCTACTTACCGCTGGGATCCCACGCTAATGCTTGCCAACGTGCTTTTCTACCTGGACGGCACTCCCCGAACATGGTTTGAAAGCCTCGAAGCCGACATAACGAGCTGGGATCTCTTCAAAGAAAAGATATGCGACCTGTTTGGCGATTTATCTGGTCGTCAGCTCGCTACGAAGAAGACTCTTGCCACACGGGCCCAGTCTTCTACCGAATCCTACGTCTCCTACATTCTTGACCTCTTGGCCCTTTGTTCCAAGGCCGGCCAGTGCATGTCAGAAGACGAAAAAGTTAATCACATCTTGAATGGCATTGCCGACGATGCTTTCAACCTGCTGGTTTTTAACGTCTCCAGCATCAACACCATCCTTAAAAAATGCCAACGTCTCGAACAAGCTAAAGCCCGCTGCGTAGCCCAAAGCATCGTGCGCCTTCTGAACACAGCGGCCACTTCTTCGTGTGACGACACCTTCCACCAGGCCCCTCGATGTGACAACCTCACACGCATCATTAGTCGAGAGGTCGAGGCAGCACAACTGGTAGCCACACCATTACCGACGCCTGCGCCTTCCCCGACCACGATCTCTTTGTAACAAGCTGTTGTTCGTCAGAAGCTATCAAATGTCGGCCTACATCCTGTTCCTGCCGTATACTCTGCTGAGCCGTCTTATCTTCCCCCTTCTGCTCCTCGCATACAGCACAATCCGTCCGAATGGCGTATCCTTGATGACAGACCCATATGTTTTAACGGTCGACGCGATAGTCATATCGCACGTCACTGCCGCAGCTGCTGGGCTCCACCGTCCCATCATGCACCTCAGTATCACGCCACTTCTGTCCGCCAGTCATCCCCATCACTTTCTCCATCAACGCCGACAACATTTTCCGCTCCTGCAGCACCTCTGAGCAGACCTCGCTACAACTGGTCACCGTCCCCTGCTCGTCGTCAGTCTCTGTCGCTCCCACAACACCGTGCTGCCTCACCGACCTATTCGCAGCACCTCCAACCGGAAAACTAGGCCGTGCAACTTCTGGAGGTGGAGCTGCGTTGACGACCTTCGTAAGAAATCCTCGATTAACGTTAACGACGAACCGGAACCTTTTGGACATTACTGTCGGCAATGTTCGTGTCAGTGCATTGATAGATACTGGCGGGCATGTGTCCATTGTGAGTGCTAACTTTCGCCGCCGACTTAAAAAAGTTGTCACGCCTGCCCTCAACCGAGCTGTTCGAGTCGCCGATGGAGGAACTGCCGCAATTCTTGGCATGTGCTCTGCGCGAGTGTCTATTGGGGAGAGAAGCACTCTCGTTCTTTTCGCCGTTATCGAACATCGCCCTCATGAACTCATTCTCGGTATGGATTTCCTAGCCACACGCCCTCATAGATTGTTCAGCTGGCTCTCTCCATCTCGATTTACCTCTATTTTCCGACCCGACCAGCCCACCGCAAACCAGCCTCTGCTGCATTGATTTCACGCGCCTCCCGCCTAACTCTGTCACACATGTCGACTTATACTCCACGCCACCAGTACCTGATGGTGATTACATGGTGGCCCCGATTCCTGCCGTGATGCTTACGCATGGGGTTGCTGTGCTGCATATGATTCTGACGATTACAAGAAACCGCACCTTCCTTCCACTGGTCAACTTCTCACTCACAACTCAAGTTCTGCCACAGGGTATCTCCCTGGCCAAAATTACCGCTCTTCAAGATGACCATGTCGAGCCCTTCAGAGTTGACGATTGCTGCAGCTCAGTCAGTGGTTCCACTCCATCACGTTCTTGGGGCGCCGACATCGAGCGAATGGTGTCATCGGACCTCACGTCTAAGCAAGCTGCAGCGCTTTGCCACACTCTTGAGGGCTATCGTAGCATTTTCGACTTTGCCAGCAACTCTTTAAGCCAAATGACCATCGTCACCCATGGCATAAATACTGGCCATGCAACTCCCATTCGCCGTCGCCCCTACAGTGTCTCTGCATCGGAGCGTGCAATATTACAACATGAAATCGGCAAAATGCTTGTGAAAAGCATTATCGAGCCTTCATGCAACCCCTGGGCTTCTCCAGTTGTCTTTGTTAATAGAAGGATGGAACATAGCGCTTTTGTGTCGATTACCGTCACCTCAACAAAGTTACAAAAAGAGACGTTTGTCGCATCGATAAACGTCTTTTTTAAACTTCGCATCGACGACACCCTCGACTGCCTGTACGGTGCTACTTATTTTTCAACTATTGACCTTCGGTCAGGCTACTGGCAGATAGCCGTCAACGACATGGACCGCGAGAACACCGCATTCATCACTCCTGATGGCCTTTATCAGTTCAAGGCGATGCCCTTTGGTCTCTGCAATGCACCAGCCACATTTATTTATTTATTTATTTATTTATTTATTTATTTATTTATTTATTTTCATACTCTCAGGGCCCGAGGGCATTACAGAGAGGAGTGGTCTGACGACAATACATCAATAACTGCAATTTTGAAGGCGGCAGATTCTTCGATTGCAGCAATGGAGGCAGGAAGGTGGTTCCAGTCACTGCTTGTTTGAGGCAAAAAAGAAGCATGGCAAGTGTTAGTGCGGCATATGGGAACTTTAACTTTGAGATGATGGTCGAACCGTGGTGATACATAATCTGGGGGGAGGAAAAAAAATTTTCAAGTGTTTGAAAGAATGATGGACTCATTGCTCCAAGGGTTGAAATGGTCTACCTGCTTGTGTTACCTTGACGATGTTATTGTCTTTTTGCCCACATTCGACTCGCATCTCAATCGTTTGTCAGCTATTCTGGGCATTTTTTGTCGAGCCGGACTCCAGCTTAATGCCTCCAAGTGCCACTTCGCTCGTCTTCAAATTTCCGTGCTCGGTCACCTTGTCGATGCCTAAGGCGTGCGTCCAGACCCAGAGAAAATTCGCGCAGTCACGAACTTTCCCGTTCCGAGGACCACAAAGGATGTCCGCAGTTTTGTGGGGTTGTGCTCATATTTCTGACGCTTTGTTAAGGACTTTGCGACCATTGCATGCCCCCTCACAGACCTCTTGAAGAAAGACGCCTCGTTTATCTGGTGCCATGACCAAGCGTCATTATTTTCCCAACTTACGACACTGCTTACAACGCCACCAATCTTGGCTCACTTTGATCCATTAGCCCCAACCGAGGTTCACACGGATGCCAGTGGACACGGCATAGGAGCTGTGCTATTGCAGCAACATGGGGACACGACCGTGTTATAGCCTATGCAAGTCGACTGCTATCTACAGCTGAGCGCAACTATTACATCACGGAGCGCGAGTGCCTCGCCCTTGTATGGGCAGTCGCCAAGTTTCGTCCATACCTGTACGGGCGCTCATTCCGTGTTGTCACAGATCATCACGCGCTCTGCTGGCTAGCCTCCCTAAAGGACCCCACAGGACGTCTCGCTCGTTGGACCCTACGCCTTCAAGAATACACATTCTCTGTAATGTATAAAATAGGGCAATAAATCAAGATGCGGATTGTTTATCCCGCTACCCTGTTGACGAAGCAACCGATACTGACGCTATCACAGACATTTTTTTCGTGTCGCAGCTGTTGAACATTGGCGAAGAGCAACGTTGGGATGCTTCTTTACGAGCCATCATTGACAAACCGGAGTCAATGCCTCGCAACCTGTCCCTACGAATGTTTTTGGTCAAAGACGGTATCCTATATCGCCGTAACCTTGATTCCTTCGGATCAGACTTACTTCCTGTCATCCCAGCGCACCTGCGTTCCACGGTCCTGCATCAACTTCATGACGCTCCCATGACAGGCCATTTGGGCGTTTCTCGCACATACGATCGGGTACGACGTCAGTTTTTTTGGCCTGGACTTGCCCGTTCTGTTCGACACTATGTCGCCGCTTGTGAGCTCTGTCAGCGTCACAAAACGCCGTCTGCCCTCCCGGCCGGCTACCTTCAGCCGATCAACGTTCCCAATGAACCTTTCTTTCGAGTTGGTCTCGACCTGTTGGGCCCTTTTCCACTCTCCACATCCGGAAATAAATGAATCGCTGTTGCCTCAGACTACGCGACGCGGTACGCAATCGCACGAGCACTTCCGACCAGTTGCGCTACTGACGTTGCGGACTTTCTGCTGTACGACATAATATTAGTGCACGGTGCTCTCCGCCAACTTCTCACTGACCGTGGCCGCACGTTCTTATCAGCTGTCGTTCATGAAATCCTGAGGTCTTGCCATACCAAGCACAAATTTACTATGTCGTACCATCCCCTGTCAAATGGCCTCATGGAGCGCCTCAACAGGACCCTAACCGATGTGCTTGCCAAATACATTGCGCCAGACCACCAGGATTGGGACATTCATTTGCCGTACGTGACGTGCGCCTACAATTCATCTCGTCACAACACTGCCAGCTATTCGCCTTTCTATCTCCTATATGGCCGGGACCCAACTCTACCCTTAGACACTTTGTTACCTGCGGCCACTGAATATGCCGGGGAAGCCATTGCCCGCGCCGACCACTCGCTCCAAGTCGCCCGTAACCGTCTACAGGCTTCGCAGACGCACCAACAACAACTCTACGATTCTCACCATAGGGACGTGCACTTTTCCCCGGGTTCTCTCGTGCTCCTCTGGTCACCTACTCGGCGTGTGGGACTGTCTGAAAAACTGCTGTCGCCCTGCACTGGATTATTCCGTATCATTCGCCAAGTGACAGACGTCACGTACGAGATTGTTCCAACCGATCCAACAAAGTCATCGTCAGCTCCGAACGACACCGTTCACGTGGCTCGGCTAAATAGATTATTAAAATTCAAAATTCTAAATAGATTATTAAAGAAGTTACTCGTAACAATATTTATTGAAACTCCTCACAGGCAGTGCCACAGTTGAGCATCACACTTGCTTTTTTTTTTTACTGGAAGTGAATGCAATCGACCTAGTTCAAGCAAAGATTCTGCGTAAATGTGCATCGTAACTCTTGCGCCGCACTGACATGCCGTTCACTTCAGCTTACGTTTACATATGCCGCTCGCAACAACCAATAAAAAACGTTCCCAACACTGAGCATTGTTATGACCACTTATTCATTAGCGTTAAGTAACACTTGCTTGCGAATGTAGCATTGACAGACCCTCGCATCGCAAGCTGGATTTTCAACCTGACACGCTTGAACTAAAGCTATTTATTATTGCGGAAAGCTATCTGCAACGCCTGGCACAATGGGGGGGTCATTGGCATCTTGGTTCACACCTTCTTCGACCCTTTCTTCATCGCTTCAGCTGTTGGCGATAGTCAGTCAAAATGCACAACGTACACGATGTCGTCGCCACATATGGTGATTGCAACAGTAATCAGGAACGTGCATTGAGCCGGTGGCGCCGCTGTGCGGGAGGGAACGAAACGAAGTGGCGTGATACGTGGAGCTTTCTAATGTCGCGCATGAATTGCTGCGTCGTCAACTGCGCTAATAGCTACGAGAAATGCCCTCCTGGAACAAAGTTCTTCTGTTTTCCGGGGCAACAATGCCTCGTAGACCAGCGGGAACGGTGGATTCGCAGCGTACGCCGTGTGAAGTAAGTGATCCTGTGCATGGTTATGGAGTACGTGTTGTTGCTAGTTCAATTTGAATTTACGCCCCACGCTAGCGAACCGGTATTTTTACAGTGCAAATGGAACCGAGTGGCAGCCGGCAAAATGTTCTCGGGTCTGCAGTGCACATTTTGTTGGCGGAAAGTCATCGACGGATCCAGCTTCTCCTTCGTACGCTCC
This sequence comes from Rhipicephalus annulatus, assembly GCA_013436015.1. Classification (NCBI taxonomy): domain Eukaryota; kingdom Metazoa; phylum Arthropoda; class Arachnida; order Ixodida; family Ixodidae; genus Rhipicephalus; species Rhipicephalus annulatus. Next base: position 35,929 of record WOVY01003058.1, read on the forward strand.
TGCTATTTTTCCGCCAACGTACCGCAAAACTACGGCTCTAGTGATCAGCCTAGTTGCATCAAGCTGAAAAAGAGAATACTCAAGTTACACCCGGCCTACGGGCAGTGCGATTGAAAAAGACGCATTTTCGGTGTTACCTGTCAGTAATTAATTCTGAAAAGTACACACATGCATATTACAGAGTGCGTGCACTTAAAGTTACATCAACCAACAGTTATCTTGCAGTTCACGGCGATGATCATACTATTTACTGGACGCCGTCGCTTGGCTGTACGTGCGTTACTGTTACGCGGACCGTAGTTCAGACTGTTTAATACGTGCCTAAAGACGGGCATTATTCATTCACGCTCATTCGCAGGTAAAAAATGTTACTCACACGCCCTGCGTATAAGCAAACAGCATAGTTCGTAAACGACAACGGTAAAGAAGAAGAGCCGGATGTGTGGCACAATGCACAGGGTGCCGCGCGAATCTTTTAATGCACCTGTATTTCATTTGCGCCTTGACAGCGCTGCGCATGCAAGCGGTGCCACGCCACACTGTTTTTATTTATGCTACGCGACGGCTAAGATATCACTTGCAAAGATGACATGTAATAGATTTACTCAATCATTCACGCAGCCCGGGCAACGTCCACAAACAGAACTGCAGCATAGTAAGGTTCAAACAATCATTACGGCATCACTAAATGCGAGACGGGAGGCGATTGTACGTACTAGCGTCGATCGCACTCGGTTGCCCTCAAGACAACATCACGTTACAGCACACGTCTCACGTTAATGTCATCGTTTGCTCGATAATAAGCAGGTAAAATGATGAAAAAGCGTTCGCACAAACCTTGATGATGACGGCGTACGCTTCCTGGTTCACGTTGGCTTGTCGTACACACCGCCCTTTCAATATACTCTGTCCGACTGTGGTCTCTTCAGTCACGTCGAAAAAATGCCTGCTGCGGCATTAATTTGCCTCCTTTCTCTTCGTTCGAGGCTCTGAAAAACCCTGCGCTCTTTACTTTCTTGAAGCCGGCGCGCTTTATAATACCACTAGCCATCGCGCGCGCGCACGTCTGCAGAACGCGGGTGCAGCAGAAGGGGAGACGAGAATGCGTATCACGTCAGTTAACAACTCAGTGGCCACTCGTGGCGCTGACGGCGCGCTGGCGCACTGCATTAGCGCGCCACCTGTAGGTGCCGCATGTTCCCAATACACCGCAACACTTTCAACCCACTGACACGTGCGGACCACGCGGCTAGCAACACTCGCAACACTGACCGCGTTCGGGAGGTGCTATTTGGTAACAGAGACGGCACTGCTCCTTCAGCTTGCAACATCAAGCACGCCATGACAAAATAGCGGTTGTCGGCCGTGGGCAGAGTTTACACCCGATGACTTCTACATTTTATTTTGGACTGAAACAATCTATTACAGTGCAGTTTTCACACATGTACAAGCATATTTGACCCTCTACCTTCGTTTTTCGCCGAAAACCGTGGATTGTTGAGTGACAATGTCATGACCTTCTTAAGCAATATCCCCTGCAATGATGTGCTGTACTTGTCCTTGCTTACTTTTATTCCTGTGCACGTGACATTATGCAGTAAACATTCTGAATGTCTGCACGGTTGTTTGCTTTTGTATGCTATCCATTTTAAGTGTAAGATAAACAGTGTAACTTTAATGATACGTCCCCCTGTTTCGCAACAAATCTCATTTTACAGCGAATCGGTCGGGTCCCGACAAAATCCCCATATACATAGTGTATTAAAGCCCTTGACTATAAGATGCAGTTTTACACCGACTCTACATCTTACGACAACTTTCAGATTGTGTCCGAAAAAAAGAAACACCTTTGCTCAAATCAAACGTCTGCCCCGCTGCGGTGGTCTAGTGGCTAAGGTACTTACTGGGCTTCTGACCCGCAGGTCGTGGGATCGAATCCCGGCTGCAACGGCTGCATTTCCGATGAAGGCGGAAATGTTGTAGGCCCGTGTGCTCAGATTTGGATGCACGTTAAAGAACCCCAGGTGGTCGAAATTTCTGGAGCCCTCCACCACGACGTTTCTCATAATCATATGGTGGTTTTGAGACGGTAAACCCCACATATCAATTAATCGAATCAAACGTCAACCAAATATTCACCAGTGCAAAATATGAACTTGTGTTCCCCTAGGTTGGCAATGGGAAGAGTAGAAAGTGAGACAAGATGTCTTCTTAGAATGATAAATTTATTCTCCTGGAAGTTCATGCACTTGTACATGCGCCTCAATTGAATGTGTACGTGTTCAGGGCTGTTACCTAGCCAAGCTCTATCCACCCAGAGTAGCTTCAGCCAGCCGAAAAGGTGATATTTTCACGTTTTCGGTCCATGGAAACATTTCCTGGTCGACATACGGCTGATCTCCTGCCTTTGTCGCACTCGCAATCACAGGCTTGCGCACGCATAAGGGCGTAATGCAGCTGTTTTCGCCGTGCAAAATTACTTTTACTTGACGTCAGCGTTTGTTATAACTGCGGGACACCACTAGTTGCACTTCACAAGGAAACAAATTGCAACGCGCACAGCTCTGTCACGCACGAAGGCATCCTATGCAAACTCGTGGTCCGTCGCCCTTGTGTGATAGCGATGACATTGTGTCTGACTCTTCTGATTGGAGGCTGTTGGCAACGCGGTTTCGGTTTTGTTTTCATGCACAGGCAATTTTCGTACTTATTTTATTAGTAGAAAGATGCGCGTTGGATTTGATTTTTTTTATATTGCAAATACAGATTCACTCGCACCTCCTTCAACGAAGCAATGCTGCCACTGGCAAGAATAATTTTGTTTACCTTCCTTTGCAGAGGCACAAGGTTGTGCCTTTGGCTTATTCAGATAGTCTGTACCTGTTTCCTGCTCAAGGCTGAGTGTCCCTGTCCATAATCATAGTTTTCCTATAATACGGCAGTTTTTCGTGGTCTCCTGAAAGTCGGTATAATCAGGGTTCCTCTGCAACAATGTGCCACTTAACTACTGGGGTAGATCCGGGTGCCACTTTTTTGTGCGAGGGGGGGGGGGGGAGGCATTTTTAGTGGTGAGCATGCGAAGGCTAAAGGCTTAGCCACAGTCCTGTGCAGTGAGGTCTTTGTATTTGCCCAGATAGCACAAACTCCTTGTGCTCATTGCATGCAGCAGGATGAAGTGCTTACTTGAAACGGAACAGAGAGGAAGCAAGGCTCTTTGAAAAGGACTTTGGTAAAGCGTAAATGCATGTGCACTAATTGTGCTCAATTAATAAGGTAACATTGAACACCGGACATTCTGCTGCAAATACAGCCGACTGTTTCATGTGACATAGTTGGAGTAGTCAGTTTCCTTGTTATCAAGATAGTTTGAAAAAACTCAGCCATGAATCGGCACTCATGCGAAAATTTTGGTTTGTTGTTTTTTTTTTGCTACGTTATGCTACTGGAGGCATATTAGTCATAACCTTGCACATCGCTTTCCTGCAGCACCTGACAAATAAATAATTACACTCTCTTTATTGCCAGCCAGCTTCGGTTTCAGTTTTAAAGAATTTCGAGAACGGCAAGCCACCATGGGCAACTAATCAATGTCGTCTAGCATATGAATCGACACACAACTGCGATGCACCTTTGCGCTGCCTGCATGGTGGTTTGCGTGTGGCATGCACAGCTCTGTGTCATTGCCATCATTGTCGTCATTGTCACCTGGTAGCAAAGGATTTTTTTAGGCTTTCTCACGTTTTCCATGATCACGAACTTGCAAGCAGCCGCCAAATAATAACCCGCTGACACAAGGGCAGCATAAGTGCAGTGGTGACTGTGATATGTCAGGATTTAGGAGGGTATCTCGGAGCTCGGCCACAGTGGTGAAGTCACAGAGGTATTTGGGTGTCGGCTTCAGGTTGCTTTGTATGATGTCAATGTTGCGAGGTGCAACGTATAGTGCTAGGTTGGGCTTGCGAACTTTGAAATTTATGTAAATTACCTCCTAAAATTTGTTGACTGTTCAGATTTGGTAGATGATATACACATGTTCACGAGAATGAGTCCCGTAGGCTATGTAAGCGGCGAAATTTTGTGTCGGCACCCTGACTCACTTATATCAGGTGCCGCACTGCTTTAACAGTATCAAGGTTCATCTTTATCTACAATAATTCGAGAAGCAGTGCATATGAGACAGATTAGTAGTGGTCAGCTCAATATCTCTGTCGCTGTTGAAAGAAAAACAACAAAAAGTGAGCGAAGTGATTAAGTTCCAGATGTTGCATGTGGCGGTTACCAAGGTTAAGCATTTTTCTGTAGGTCACCTACAGAGGAGGAGTGGTCGCCACCTCCGCCAATGCACCCACCGCCAGCACCACCTCTTGAAGAGGATAGCGCGCAACAGGTGAGAGAAAGCAAATAGTGGTTAACTGCTGTTTTCCTTACAAGCTTGTGAAGGGCTGAACCTTGTTAAAATGGCATAGGTAAAGAAAGTGAGTGTAAACACCGCACGACGTCTGTGGTCTGGTCAGCATTTGCGGGGACGTTGTAGTGTGACAGAGATGTAGTTTCATTCTTGGTGACAAGCCATTACCGGAAGCTTGCTATTTGCTACTCATATGGTAGCTGATTGGTGTAGGGACGAAAGCATCACAGTTTCATTGCATGTGTATTAAACCAAGATCAAATGAATGCATCTAACAATTTCACGTATTTTCAATCTTGCGAATTGGCAAAGAACCACCAAATTTATAAAATTGAGTCTAATCAAAAACTGTGAAATAAGCTAAAACTTTCGAACTGCATAATGCAGCACACAGTGTACCATTTCAGGTAAAGTATTTCATGAAGTTTTATTAGTTATGATCAATTTGTAGTGGTGCAATGTTCTTCTGTTAGAATGTACTACATGTACATCGATGCCTAATCTTACAGTTTTGTAAAAAAAATTTTACCTAAGTGCTCCAGTGTTGTCAGACAGCTGGAGGAGATGGTGCAAATGTAGCCGAAGCTGTTAAAATTATATGATGCCTTCGTAAAAAAATATCCAACCTACAAAATTTTTCTCAACATTGAAAGACTTTTCTTATTAACACAGACATGAAATTTTCCATTATTGGGGGAAGATTTTCCTCTAGTTTTGAGTCCTTGTGCACACTGTTGCAGGTAGAAAAGAACTGCTTTACAAAACCGATGGCGATAAGCTTTGACCATACTACCGATTACTTGCGCTTTTTTCCCCGGGATTGCCTTTGATGTAGGAAACCGGGTTTTGAGGTCACTCAAGTGTAAAAGCACGGCGTGATGATGGCCAAAGATAGAGGCATTGTTTTACAACACAATGGCGTAACTTCGAGCATAGCAAGAGCAGCAGAAACTCTGGCAGAGCAAGGAAAATATGTCAGGGGAGCACTTGATTGCTACTTCACCAAACAAAATTGGGCAGAAACACTTTGTGTTGGCTAGTGATTGCAAAATGATGCCCCAAACAGGTGTACCTACAAGGCCCATCATCGACCGCACCCGCTTGCCTCCCCTCAAGCTATCTGGTTTCTTACACCGCATTATTTTGCCACTTGTTGTAAAAAGCTGCACGCACATGTGCGATTTCACCGCTTTATTGAAAAGGTATGGCACGTTGCTCCTGCCCATGGACCTCATAGTTTTATTTAATGTTGAATCTTTATATGTAAGCATTCCAGCATGGCTGGCTGCTAACGTTTGCACCACTGCCTTTGAGTCTGATGGGACATGGCCCGAGAGGTCTCCAGTTGATGGTCCAGACTTAGGTTCTGTTTATCAAGTGCTTAATTCATCTTCGAAAAGAAATTGTACCTGCAAGCGCATGGTACTGCTATGATTGCCTCTGTCTCCATGTTTGTTTCTGCTGCCAATCTTGTTATGAAAGACATGGAGCACTGGGCACTTGCTTCGTTCCACCACAGGTCTTTCTCTGGTATGTAGATAATTATTTCTGCATAGTTCACCGGGATGTCTTCACTGATTTCGCAGCTCATCTGAACAACATTGAAAAGGTGATTCAGTTTGCTGTCAAGCAGGCAATCAGTGGTTGTCTAACATTTCTTCATGTTCTCGTCAAACGGGGAATACCAGTCTGATTTTATACAGGCAGTCTACACACACAGGCCAGTACTTACAATCTTACTCAGTGCCTCCACATTCGCACAAACGTCCTGTACCCGCTACACTGTTTCAGCAAGCGAAAACCATTTGTACAGGTCATGACAACTACAAGCGTGATAATAACAGAGGGTTGAAATTTGAAATTGAATTCATCGTTTGCATACTAACGATTGAAACAGGTGCAGTCAAGATGATGTTCTCTCTCAGTATCTAGCAACCACTTTATTTGTTACATTTTGCCGCATCATCTTAGCAACTTGAAAAGACAGAAGGCTTATATTTAACCACAATGCTCTAAGCATCAATACAAAGTTACTGAGCTAGAATGGTGTACGTATGTGGAATAGCTTTTTTTTCGGTAGGTATATTTAACGAATAGTGACCAAATTTGTTTAAGTCTCAAGGCTTGAAATACAGTTATAACTTTTGCTAGAAGATATGCTGGCAAACAAGATGAAATAAACCAAAATGCTTTACATGCTGTAGTTTGAGAAAATGAGTCTTAAAGAGAGTAATAGAGCCCACCACATGTCCTTATGTTCTAGAACTGTTTCTACATCTTTTTTTAGAAATCTTTCAGAAGCGCTCCTGTCCCACCCTTTTTTTTTTCATTACGCACGTTCACTCTCCCATTCCTTTTGCGCAGGACCTTTCAGGAGCAGCTGTAGCAAGGCAAGATTACCAAGCATCTGCGCCTGGGCAGCTCTCGCTAAAGGCAAGTGTATGTTCCATGTTCAGTTGAGAAGGCTCCTGCTGAAATTTTGTGAAAATGATCTAAGCGTAACGAAAAAAGTTACAGCATCTCCCGCTCAAGGATGCGAAGCGGCACGGTCAGGTGCACACTGCAGCTCTTACACAGCCACTACGCAGGCGCGAACGTGCTAGCGTGTGCCAGCGCGTCCCGACTAGGATAAAATGCGTAGATTCACATCGCACGTCTGCAGAATCTCGTTTCCCGACGCCATCACATGATTGCTGAGAGAGTGTAAGGGGGAGAGACCCTTTGCACAGGCCAAAACTCCTTAGCGCATGAGTCCATTCTGGCAGCGCTTGGCCTAGCTGTTGCACATGGTGCAGTAAGGGTGGGCACACACACCGGATTGAACTCCGCCAGGAGCTGCTTTGCATCTAATATGGAGTATGGCGTTTACTTTTTCCCTTTTTACCTCACCAAAATGTTTCCTTCACTCAGCTGAGCTTGAATGTGCAGATGTACCCAATGAGGCTTGTGAGAGGGCGGCCACCGCCTTGGCTCAATCGTAGAGCATCGAACGCGTTATCGGAGGCTGCAGGTTCGGTCCCTACTAGAAGCAAACTGTCTTTTTATCCATTCTTATGTCTTCACATTTGTGCCATAATTACTTCCGGTAACATCCCCAAAAACTTTCGTTGTGTTTTCTTATAGTTCTCATTAACATAGTTTTTAAACTTTTTTTTGACAAAGCATGGTATTGATGAGGAACTACATTGTAATTTCATATCCTGCTTTGTTTTTTTATAACTGCCATAGTGAGCTTGTAGTCCTGGTGCTTGGCATTGACCCGAAGGTGGCGGGATTGAATCCCGCCATTGACTGGAGGCAAAAAGCGAGAGGCATCTGTGCATAGAAGTAAATGCATGTTAAATACGTCTCAGGTAGTCAAAATTTTCAGAGCCTTTTACTATGCAGTCTTTCATATATTATGGTTTTGGGGCATAAAACACCAAGAATTATTATTTGTTTTCATATATGATTAGTTTCTGTTGCTTTGAAGCCTGCATTCATTTGAATAACTGTTCTCTGCTCTTTGTGCAGGTGCATGACCTCGTTGCGCTCCTATCTGAAGAAGGGGCCGACTGGTACAGGTGTCGCTGTGGCAACGAGGAAGGCCTGGTACCGAAGAGGTGCTTGGACGTACTGGTTCTGCCGAGGAGGACTCCCACGGAAATGTAGGCTTAAGTGTAGATGTACGCGTTTTCAGATATGATGACTTGGACAGACCTGTGGCATGATCAGCATAAAACAGAGTGCTACTAGTTAGTAATTCAAGTTAGATAGTGTAAGAACTTTAAAGGTGTAACTTTTTTTTTAACTGCTCGATGGTAGGCGTCGTCACTGTCTCGTAGTGCAGATGCCGCTTCCATTGGTGCGAGACCATACACTGTCCGCCAAGGATAGCAAGTTTAGTAACGTAAGATGGTCTATAACCCTTCCACGAGACATTGTTCTTATTATCATCAAATCCCTTTGTAAAAAGCACTGCTTGCCACTGAAGAATGCTGCGCAGCTTTAGTTTTCTCGGCCATGCCTTTGGACGGCAAAGCCTCACATTTGTACGAGCATCTTATTGAAGCCGTGAAATGTGAAAGCAAACATGAACTTGAAAGTGACGAGTCAAGCTTTAATTATTCAGCAAAGGGGAGCTTCAGCATCTGATATCCTTCTGTGGCAACCAGAGCCTTCTGTTGTTGAACGAAGAATTCAATTTTCTATTAGTATGCCTTGGTGGGGCAGTGGCTACGGTGCTCGGCTGCTGACCTGAAATGCTAGAGGCCCGTGCACTGTGTCAGTGCACAGTAAAGAACACCAGATAGTCAAAATTTTCGGAGTCCTACACTACGGCGTCTCTCAAAATCATGTGTTGGTTTTGAGACGCAAATAAATTATTATTATTAATTTTTCTATTATTCATTTCAGCGATTCTTCATAACTTTATGTATGAACAGTCTGTTTGGTTTTGGCGTTGACCGTGCTGTTCTTACGAAACTTGCTGCAATACTTTTTTTCCACTTTTGGTGTTTCTGCAGGGTGCTTCGGTGACGTGCCGTCGAGCTTTGTACGACTTTGAGGCAGAGTCCAGCCAGGAGCTGAGCCTTCGGCAAGGGGACATGGTGCGCCTGCTCGGTGTCTTGGACACCGATTGGGCTCTCGGTGAGATCCATGGAAGGAGGGGTCGTTTCCCCCTCGCATTCCTGGAGCCTGAAGTCCAGCCAGCTGGCAAGTCTTGCTTCTCGCTAGTACAGGCTGATACTGTTCATACAGTGCAAAATATCTTGCACTCAATGCATTCATGAAAGGTTGCTTTACCTCTCTCATTTGCTTGTATCGGTGCTCTTTGGCAAAATGAATCTAAGGTGTTGAATTGAGTTATTAACCCATTCAGGGTCGACTTGTTATCACTAAATGCATCCCTAAAATATTCGTAATGACAAATTAAATTATTCAAGTGAACCTATTTAAGAAAAAAAATGGCCAATATTTTTGGGGGGACTTTAAAGTGACAAAAATAATTTGTGTTTTATTGTATACGCATAGATCATTCATGGGTAATAGAAAGATTAAAAAAAAAAGCTGTACAACTCTTCAAAAATTGTGTTGAAATAAATGTCTGCACAGTTCAGACGTACAAAGTTGAGGGTACAAAAGGAAGTGAAAAACAGTGCGTAACACAGGACAGTTACTGAGACTGACTGTCCGTCTCTGTCACTGTCCGTCTCTGTCACTGTCCTGTGTTGCGTGCTTTTTTCACTTCGTGAATCATGTACCAACCGGCCCAAATAAGCACTTTAGTGAGCGTACAAAGTGGCATTAAGTGGAAACACAAGGGCAGAAAAGCCACTTTTGATCCGGTCGGCATAGTCTTGCCACACATGCGATGTCTCTCAATCATAAGCATCTGAGATTTGACTCGTAAGTGAATCATAAGCATCTGAGATTTGACTCGTAAGTGAATTCTCGTATGACGGGCTAACATTTACTTATTAACCAGATTCTGACGCGATTGTTCATTGATGGTCCAGATTAATCGTCCGTACACTCATTTGGGGCAGGAAAACTAGTATGCATCTCCATAGCAAAAGCAAACTGCATGGGCAGGCACATTGAAGAAAACTGAAGTTGTCAGTGTGTCCTTAATGGGCAAACAAGTTCAAAGCCTCGAAACCTATAATAATTCTTCCACTTACCGCTAAACATAGTTTGTGTCAATCACCGCTGACACAAAAACGCGTGCAATCGCGTACCAGGAAGCAGTAAGGGGAGAGTAAAAAATTGGTCACCTTTTGAATGGTTCTAAACCGGAAAGCTGTCAGTTCTGCGGGTGCTTCAGGTGACGGGAACTGGCCGAAATATGAAACTTAGCACCACTGTAGTAAAGAATTAAACAAAAAATAAATCTGAGAGACATTAAAGCGCAAGCAATAAACTTCACGTATTCCCGTATTGTGGCTGCATATGCCTAGCAAAAGAAATGATAGAAAGAGGCGCGTGTTTTAAACGTATAGGCAACAACGACATATTGTCGGCCGCAAGAGTTTGCGGGATTTGCAGTGCATGGCGGAGTGACTGAAAACTGCAAGTCCCGTCCGGCTTGAACGTGGGACGACAACTCGACGACTACGACAGCTTTTCTTTTATAACACCACCTGTTTGGCACCATGAAGCTATGCCACACACAGACTATCGAAGCACGACTCGAAATGACAAACTGCTTGCCTCAACTACTATCACGATACTCCCCACAAAAATTAAAATGGTGGCCTCGTGTGTCTACTCAAGTCAGGTGTTGGCTTAGCTATTAATGGCTACAATATCATCTAGGCGGCACTAGTCGTGCATCACTTTTCTTAATGAAAAATGGTGCATTTTTCAAAATCGTCGAACCTAAAGTAAGGCGGAAATGTTGTAGGTCCTTGTGCTCAGATTTGGGCGCATGTTAAAGAACCCCAGGTGGTCTAAATTTCCGTAGCCCTCCACTACGGCGTCTCTCATAATCATATGGTGGTTTTGGGACGTTAAACAGCACATATCGATCAATATCGAACCTAAGGTAGCCCCGGAGTTTAATGCAAAGAAATCCGAAAAAAAAAAACCTATCAGCCTAAATTCGAATGCGTAAGTACGATAACTGATATGTTATCTGTTATTTTGTTCTGGAGTGAAAATGGAATTTTTTCAATCGTTTTTCGGTTCGCATGGAAACTTGGCTCTCAGAAATAACCGAGGTCATGCAGCTATCCTAAATAACTGAGGTCCTGCAACATGAGCAATATTGCCTATCTCAGAGTACAGGACTAGCGTGTATCTCAGGCAGGAATTCCAAAGTAAAGATGTGTTTGACTGTACGAAAAAACGAAAGCAGTGATTCCGACAAGTGAGCTGCAGTGCACCTGTGAGTCAGGCCAGCAGGGGGTGGGAATTCTCGGTACAGAGGTTTGTTTTATATAAACAGTACTCTCGCATATTAAGGGTATGTTCTCTGACTGGACGCTGCCGAGTTTGTGCTCACTCCCTTGACACAAAGCATTGAGCTTGTTAAAAAAATTCGCTTTCACTTTTGAGAAATGCACTTCTTACAAAGTGTACGGCAACTTGGAAGGGCGCTGGTAGTTCTGATGCGTAGGAATTCGAGGTACAGGGTGCAGCTAGTTATGCTCCTCTTAAAACCGCGAGAATAAAATGTCCTACTCCTGCCCCACTTTCATAATTAAATGTAGCACTGTGCAACAAATTCAATACATATTCATCCTTACTATTTTAACATCAAATCAAATGTTTCATGCAAATTAATAATATTATGAACTGTTACGAAACATTTTTCATTTTTTCCGTTTCGGAACAGTAACAGGACGGAACTTTCTGCAGTGAAACAAAACTAAAACCGAAACGAAAGACATTTCATTTCAGACACCCTAATCTATCTAATAATTTAATACAGAGGCTAAATTTAGGCTGAATAATGGTTCTTTGTATGGGTAAGCCTGATGTGTGCTGGTTCGTTATAACAAGCGTAGACTGTATTAGAAGACTGGAGCACAGCACTGGCTTGTGGTGGCACCGTATGGCAAAAAGGATAGGGCTCTGTATGGTAAGAAGGCAGCTGAAAAAATGGCCACTTCGCACACTGCTTCTGAACTATCCTTGCTGAGCACGACTGCAAGATAGGCTGAACGGTTCGTAGCAGTGTGTGCTTTCCACAGGATAAATTTTGTCCCCAAGCACAATGGGTGGTTGATGACAACCTTAGTGTGAGGGTATGGATGCATGTCCCACCCTTGGTTGCTGGCATTGTGGACATGCCTCATGGCTGGAATTTTTTCTGGTGGGAACATAAAAATGGCGGTTTTGTAAATTTTCAAGAGGCAGGAGATCAGTTCATGCTAAATTAAAGACCTTTAATTTGCTGCTGGGTGCCGCAGCTCAGTGTTTGTGTCACACGGCAGCATTGTGTATAGATCGTAGACAGTGTGGGGCCCTCTTGAAGCATCCTTAACTTTTCAATTTGAAACTGTCCGTAAGTGGTGGTAGTGTTTGTGACATTTCTCTATTTCCCTAGGGTGCCCGGCAATCGCGTTGTACAGCTTTAATGCGGAGCAAGACGGCGACCTGGGATTCTCGGTTGCGTATTGCCTTTACTCACATCTGCTGCTGGCCCTCTAAAGCAGTTGCAAAGTGAACGCAATTCCGTTTGCAGGAAGGCGACACGGTTATTGTACTTTCTCGAATCAACAAGGATTGGCTGTACGGAGAGCATAAGGCAAGAGAGGGCAGTTTCCAGCTTCCTTTGTGCAACCAATATCGAAGAACACCTCCACGAAGGTACTTTACCATTCCTCATCTTGATGAGTTTCCTGGTTTGGTGCGAAAATATTGGTGGCTACATTCGCCTTAATCACCTTTGGATGTGTGTACTCGTGAAGTCTTCCAGGGTGCTTCAGATAGCACACAGGCATGCAATACAAGAGGCGGTGCACTTGCCACATGCTCTCTCCCCTTGAAGTGACATAATATGTCTGCATACCCAGTGCCCAGTCGAACAGATGCCTTGCAAGTAATTGTATGTTTGTGTGTGGGCTATTATCAACCTCTACTTCAAATAGGCATGTTTAATTTTCACGTGACATCAGGGTGCATTCGTAAATTAAAAAGGAAATGAGGGCACCTGCAGTAGCAGGAGAACCATTGAGAAAAGTGTGGTCTTTCCACGAGAAAAAGTTTATGGGTAGCTTAGTAGCATTGCCAAAGTACTACACCCAAACCTCATTGTAACAAAGTGCATGCTACACGAAAATAAGTTCGTCATATTCGAAAATTCATTATAAAGGTATATATTCTTAGCTCTGTCTATTGCTAGACTATTCTTTATTTACTTCGTAACCAATTTCACTATATCCGGGTTTGTTATTATCAAGTGCATTTGAACACAGTCTACTCATAGATTGTACCACGATTTCTTGACGTTGCAAAGAAACATTATAAACAAGAATAATGTGAATATTATAATGATATTTTGAAACCAGTCAAAGGTAGTATTAGGCGATGTACTTGCAGACAGATAGATGCTTGTACACATAGGTGTAACATATTTACTCGCATAATCCTCACACTTTTTTTTGGCGGAAAACCAATGCAAAGCTGCGGGGTGCGAGAATTACGCGGGGAAAACTTTCCACGAAAACGTACAGAGCAAAAAAGAAAACGAAGTGGCTGCAAATTGCGATTCTCACACCAGCAACTAACAGCAAACTTTGCGAAGTACTAATTAAAACTTACCTCAACAATAAAAGCACAGGTTCAACACAAGGCAAGATTTATTTGAGACACAAAAAGTGCAAGCAAATAGTCGAGAATAAGAATACCATATGCAAAGCTTGTGGGCCTTGCGGGCATAACGGTAGCATTCGTCGCTCAACAGGAGCCCTCAAAAGGTAAGTGTAGGGCGTCAGTATTGGGCTGATGGCTATTTAACAGAATCGTCCGCAGTTTCCTTTTGAAGAAATAAAGTTTACCATCAATCCCAGTTTTAGGCACACGGCAGGCCCAACGTGTCTTGGTGGCTTTCAGCTGCCATCACCAGTAGCGAAAACAAAACTCCTAGACTCCGAAGGGCCTACCAGCAGCCTTGTTGCCGTTTTTAGTGCACGATCTATCACTTTCAACCTGAAAGCAGCCGTGTAGCTTCAGTATCGCCACATAACGTGACCGACACAACATACAAAACATGCCACAACGCAAACTTGCCACTTTGGCTTGGCTTGGATAGGATTGAATCTCCGTGCAATAATTGTACGCTTGATGCTTAAGAGATGGCACCAGATGGCGCTCGCTATTATCATCAGCGACTGGAACGAGCAGACGACAATTTTGCGGCAGTTTTTGAGGGTGCGATGATTACTAGAGAAAAAAAAATCGTATTTTTGTTGGGCGATGTGGAGGGTGCGAGAATTGTGCGAGTGCGAGGGTTACGCGAGTAAATACGGTATTTTGTTCTAGCCGTGCTATGTAATTTAATGCATAAATTTTGATTCCGAGCGCCTTCTTTCGTCAAACATACAAATTCAAGTATACATGCTACAAAGCCTCGCACGGAAACACATGCTGTGTGGCTTGCACAAGTGTAAGATGGAAAGAGCAAAAGAAAAGTACGTCTAATTTATGTCATGTCCTATTCATTAACCTAGATCATTAATTGTGGCAAATCATGCACCAAAATGATAACATGATCACGATGTATGACATAGCGAGAATTCAAATCTGTCTTGACCATCTCGGCTCGTGGCCACTTCACACATAATCAAGCCTTTGAGCAAGCTTAACAGAGCTGCGCTATAGTGACTGAACAACTGTGGAGAGTTTTGTTTTGTTGAGGACTTTAGGTCATTGCCAAACTGCAATATCTCCAAGTATGAAACCATTTTAGTGGGTCTTCCCCATCCATCAATAAAAATCTCAAACATCTTGCTGCTTCCTCTGTTGTTACTTGTGCTCAGTGACCACGTTACAAAACAGTATGTCACATGTTTTGCATCAACAGAGTGTGGACATCTACCGAGCAGCATTTCCATTCGAAGCCCAGCATGCAGATGAGCTCACTCTGCGCCCTGGAGACAAAGTCCAGGTGACCTGCAAGGTGAACGATGACTGGTGGCAAGGGAGGCTGCTTGGGTCAACCTCAAGGGAAGGCATCTTTCCCGCCGCCTTTGTGGAAAGCCTGTCTTAAACGGTGTCAGCTAAAAAACAATTCTTGGCTGGATAACAACAGCGAAAGAAAAAAGAACTCCTACAAGGCAACTAAATTTCCTCGCCTGCGATCCACAAGATCGGGACACCGCGGCATTTTTTCCGTAAATGTTATGCACTTTGTAAACTTATCTCTCTCGCGAGTGCTGCAGAATACTCTGCACGACATGAGTACCACCACAGTGCTGCACGAGGGTACTCGTACAGAAAAATTCATGTGCAGGTACGGACTACAAACTGTAGCAGTGTAGGTCTCTACAGATCACGCCATTGGGTGGTTGGCATCTGTACGTATGCATCAGTTGATAGGCGTTGACACGAACGCATGCGCCCAGCGTGGCGCATTGCATGTGTAATTATGTTAATGTAGTGGCCATGCTTGCCATGTCTAGCTCATGTAAATACGTGCTACTGTGCATTTGTGAAACTGTTAAGGTACTATGTACAACATATGCAAGTTGCCAAGGTAATAATTGTTGTGTTCAAAAGACTGCAAGGTCACACACATTTTACGTGGATGGCGTGTTCATTGTGGGCCGCCTGTAGCGGTGTACTTGAAGCTTTTTGCGGGTACTCATTTTCTCTGGAGGAAACTTTTCTCTCGTCTTTGTTTCTGCTGCAGTTGCCCATAGAGAGATAAGTGAAAGCCTAGTCAGTGGGACATCTAGAAGAACAAAGGAGGGCTAATGGCGCCATAGTGCTTTTTCTTTTGACTTCTGCCTGCCCTGACCAAGGGTCAGTGTGTACAAGTGATGCACTTGTCCATTCAAAAGAGTTGAATGGACCTTGTCACTTATTGGTTGATTATGGATAGAGCACTTGTTTGTTTTTGCTGCGATCATGCTTTCTCGTGCCAGGCATTTTAGTTCATGTAGCGTCGTGCGTGATTATGCTGCAAAAGATTACAATGGGGCAGCATCATTGTAATAAAATCTGCTTGTGTATGTTGTGAAGGGAGCAGATATAAAATCTAATGGAAAGATCAAAGGAAGACTTGAGTGCGCCACTGTAGCAGCTTAGCCAGTGGGCAATGACATTCCCGAGTGATGGTATTGTGTTTCGTAGGAAAATGTTTGCACTTTTCTAAGTACCTGGTGAACAAAAAGTGCAGACTGAACAGAAAGTTTTTACACAGCTTTTTTTTTACGAATTGACGCCGGCTCGACTTGCACTCTGGCAGGCTGATGCGTCGAGATAATTATAAAATTTCTGAATATGCTTTTATTTACACAAAGGAAAAATAAACTGTGCGCAGGATATTTAACAGTTTGGGCATCTCTGTGTGTTTCACTTTGGAAATTCTGACTTCTCCGCAAAGTGGGTCCAGTCAGAGTCACTTGATAGACCAAACGGATGACTTCCGCTGGTAAGTTCGTCGAAGGACAGCACGGTGAAGAGCTTGCAATCTTGTGGGGTGGTCTTGCTACCAACCTGTAAACACATTGTACTTATTGCATATTACTGATGACGTCTGCCAGGATTCCTACCTTCACCACGGCACCAAACTGGCATGCCACCTCCTAATGTGTCCAATCCTACGTACACAAACTTATGTGCAACAGCTTGATCGACTTTGCGAATGCACTTTCATCTATGTACCACCAGTTTCATCTCTCATTATTACCCAACCATGCACTTTCTCTTTCATTGAATACAATGTCCATAAGATTCTTGCCTCGCCCATGATATGTACTGTTCTCGTCTTCTCTGTTTAGTATACCTATAATTTTTTTACACTGCTGTTTGTACAGTTCTTGGCTAATTCTTGGCTTCCTCCCAGGATAGTGCTTATTTAGCCTTTGGTTGTCAGTCACATAGATGTGTACTAGTGGTACACAGCATTTACGAAATCTGTATGCTAAGGCTACCCAATTCAATGTTAAGCCAAAGCACTCCACAACCTTTCTGTGGCTTCCCATACATACAGTGCGCTGCTTGATAGCAATATGCTATGCTCTACTGTAATTACTCTTTTTAGCATAACTTCCTACGAAAGTGCAGCTTCTCCTAAGTGTGAAGTGTATACCGAGTGTGTACTCTGCTATTATACAGTTCAAGCTATTATACTTTCACAAACTGCTGAGCATTCGATAAGCTTTCTGCAGAATGTGTAGCTCAGGTCCCCATTCATTTGCTGCAAGTCTGTTCCTAAGCTGACCAACAGAATGTTTTTTTTTTCTTCTGGGCATGTTGGTTAAAGGCTTAAAATTTCATTTTTGCCTGTAGAATTTGTGAAAAGTAGGTGTGCAAGATTCAGCACAAAAGTATTCTCTCAGTAGCCATCTGTTTATGCTAACACGGAACTGAGTTGCATGTAATCGAAAAAAGCATTGCATTGCTGTAGCTCATTTGTAACTGTGCAATAAGCTGAGATAATGCAGAGCACTGAATTCTACATTCTACTCGGTTATGCATGTGCGACAATACCCTACGTGGCATAACCACTGTTACATAAAAACTACCTGTGCGCACAAGTTTGGCATCTCGCATATTTGTTGTACATCTTTGTGCTTCCAGTTTGCAATGCATTTATTCTACATTCCTGAGTGGCAATCCTTCTACCAAAATATGTCTCATTTTATAACAAGTTCTGGACCTTAAAGTTATATAGACATGCAGGATGCATATCTCCACCATGTGACAAGGTATGGTTGGTTCATGAATGCAAGCAGTGAGATGCATCTCTCCAGCCTTCGTAGCTTCGAAGTTTCTGTGGTATGATGTGAGGGTGTGTGCACACGAGTGACGATGCACCACGAACTGCGCGGCGGCGTATCGGCCCATGCCAGTCGGGATATGGACGCTAGACAAAGGTTCTATGGCTTGTAATGTTTGAATCTGTCATTAAATCAACACATGAATATGATCACATGAACAGTTGAACCTCTTTACAACAAGAGACCTGCGCCTGGCAGCAGAGGTGTATCTTAGGAACAGGGTACTACTTGTGCATTTTCTTATCAACCTCCATTTTAATGTGGGCATACTGGTGTTATACCTAAATATTTGTTAGATCGGTGCCTCTTAAAAAAGGGCGTGACTCTACAAATTTTGCCACCACATTATTTGGTGGAGTGTTTGTACATCTATTTTTTTTTTTCATTTTATTTGTGTAACCCATAAAACATGCACCAGAACCCTATGGACACCGTATTCCTCATTAATGTTATTCATACTATGAACGTTTGCAATATTCATACTGCTAGGACAAAAGATGGATGCAATGTAGGAATCACCTTGAGAGCTGTGCAGACACAGTGTTCATAATCCAGCATTGTCTCTTCAAATATCCAGTCTCTAAGCAGTTGGCCATCAAAACACAGCTGCGTGTCGCTCGTGATTGTGTCCTGCTCGAGTTCTTTTGTTAAGCAAGTGAATTCCAACCGCTGCAGATTGACAGTCAGTCCTGCTCCTGTAGCCTTGACAAAGCTCTCCTTCAAGCACTGAGAGAGAAAAAGGTTTTGTAACACTCTTCTCAGTGGATTTCGCAGCAGAAACATTTACTTGCCCAAAGCCGATAAAAACGTCTCAGCAGGTCACTCTCGGTGCCTGGCTGTTCGATGAAGCTCCATTCTTTTGGAGTGAACTGCCTCTTCATGATTGCAAAAAACTCTTGTATTGTTTTGCCACCTGCAGTGAAAGGTGCTTGGTCATCAACTGCTTTTGTCAGTTGAATGGAGGGAATTGTTCACACTAATGCACAGAGTGGTTGTTTACCGGAATACTCTGTTTTCATGACGTCAACGCCAACACTGGAACAGTCGTCAGCTGCCAGCACTGCGTAATCCCCTTGGTGAGAGACATTAAAGTCGAAGAGTTGACCTGTGAGTTGTGGTTGCGTTATGAAAGGTCTGTTATGGTCATTTCGGCCAAAGCTGATGTCTTGGTAGGGCACGCCACGAAGTTCGTTGACGCATTTTCTGAGAAGAAGCCTGCCAATCTAGAGAAGAACAAACCAACTTTAACTGTCAGTTTCTCATTTCCAAAGTATTAAAATTAGCCACTCCTTCACTTATCTCTGCATTTTTCTATTTATATGCATCTAACATTTCTTACATTTTGATTCATTTGTTTTCGTTGTTTTTAATACACAAAATATAACTTACATTTAAATTTTTTTAACTTGCCGGTTCTAGGCCAATCCCAGCAGCACGAGTTTGGTATATCGCCAGGTGTGCCCAAACTGTTTAGCAAAATAATGACGGCCGAGTGTGGAAGCTTTAGGCAAACAAGTGACTTTCGGGCTACCCAAAGATGCCTCATTATTATTACGAACATTCAAATTGGTTCGGATAGTTCAGTAGCAGTGCCATTGCCATTGGAGAAACTCTGGACGACCGAGTGCAGGCAGCGGTGACAATGTTACGGTCATTTCTACTAAAGGCATTTCAGAAGGGACGGCCGTTTCAATAAATTAATTTTGTGAAAGTGATTCGTACAAGGCGTCAGTAAGGAGTTTTCGAATAGGTGTCCCATAAGTTTGGAGTCCCAAAGAAATAGCGTCAAGACCACTGCGCATGCGCAAAACACAAACCGCGTTGGGGACGCTAATTCTCAAATTTAGCGGGTGCCCCAAAACCTGCCCCAAGAGTTTTGCGTCAGACATACGTGATGGCACCCACTGCAGTGACATGACCGAAAATTGGGTGAGTGTCTAAAGCATTGCGGACACTATTGTAAAGTTTTGCTCCTTCTTGACCCAAAGCATGCATACGCAAAAGGCTTTGGGGCCCCTATTCGAAAACTCTCTAGTAGTGACACTTCACTAACCATTGATGCTTTGGCGTCCTTAGTGAAAACAAACTTTTGTATGCGTTCTTTTTCCTCTGGTTGAACACATCGCAGGGCATACAACCACTGCTCTCGAGTCGGTTGCCACACGCGAACGTTAAACGCCCACCTTACGGAGCTCCCAGTCATACTTGCGGACAAGTGTAAGTACACGACTCTTCTACGCACAGATGCAGTCTTGACGGGCCGGTAGCACTACCGATTGTTGTCTTCTGCATTGCACCTGAACTGTTCCTTCAGCTTGAGAGCAACTTTATCGCCACGGGATTGCCTGAGCTTTCGTACGTTCGCACTATAGTGAACTAGAATAGAGTGTACTCCAGTTCACTATTGTTGGCACATTGGTTTGCGCTGCGCGACTGAGCGCATCCATTTTGCTTTGATACGATGATGATGACAGCAAAAAAAGTTATTTACATTTTGAATCTTATAAAAAATCCTAATTTAAACAGTATAAATATTGATAGCTGGTCTATATTGTTTATTGTTCAGATAATTTGCGTTTGATTTTAACATAAAGCTTTATGCTGAAGAAAAACACCTCGCGCGTTCACCATCTCGGAGGCTATAACAACTGCTCCGCATAGAAATGCAAGCCTTGCGGAATGCACACAATTTTCAACGTTCTTTGGTACTTAAACAGACAGGTGACAACCTATAAGGTATATCAATTAAGAAGAACATTTTAGTAAATTTTGCAGAGACTCACGTTTTGAATTATCAATACTCAGTTTTATACGGAAGCTATAAACTTGAAAACAACTTGTCCTTACCCCTGATCAAGGCGCAGGGACCGTTTGAAAAGCGCCAGAATGAATAGCAGGTTGCTATCATTGTTCACCCGTTGCACTTCTATGAGCGTCCCGGGTTGGCTGTGTAGGGACGGCTCAGTGCCCTCCCATAGTAGAGTACCAAGTACTCTAAATCGTTACCCACTTTTTCTAACCCCCGCCCCCCGGTTTGTTTAGAAACCTGTTGATAGTAGTGAATGGCGAACATGCAGGAGGCGATGGAGAAGTCAGGAGCAGCAGTTCCCATGCGTCCCTGCGCTTCCGATCTGAGTGTCTACGTGGCACTTTGGAACTGTGGCCGCCGCCGGGAATGCACTCCCGCACCAGAGAAGGATTGGCCAACCTGGTGCAGTATTTGGTCACTACCTCCCACATGCATACGTCAAATAACTCACGGCCCTCAGTCCCATAGCAGCTGCGAAGCAACTGACCACGGCGGTGGTCAGATATGGAACGCAGCAGAGGGTGCTAGGAATCTCTGGATCCGGACGGGCCGCCATTGGAACCGGAACTTGGCAACGTTTAACGCTAGAACCTTATCTAGTGAGGGAAGTCTAGCTGTACTATTCGAGGAGCTAGAGGGTGTTAAATGGGATATAATAGGGCTCAGTGAGGTTAGGGGGACAGAATGGGCACGTCTTTTGCTATCGGGGCTTGGCTGGCAGAAGAGAACTGGGAGTGGGTTCCTAATTCACAGAAACATAGCTGGCAACATAGAGGAATACTATAGCATTAATGAAAGTGTGGTAGGTATCGTAATTAAACTGAATAAGAGATAGAAGATGAAGGTGGTACAGGCTTACGCGCCTACATCCAGCCATGATAATGCTTCAGTTGAAAGATTCTATGAAGTGACGTGGAATCAGCAATGAGTAAGGTAAAAACACAGCATACAATACCGATGAGAGACTTTAATGCAAAGGTAGGGAAGAAGCAGGCTGTAGACCAGGCAGTAGGAGATTATGACATCGGTACTAGAAACGCCAGAGAAGAGCTACTAGTTGAATTCGCAGAACGCAATAATTTACGGATTTTGAATACCTTCTACCAAAAACGAGGAAACCGCAAGTGGACATGGAGGAGCCCTAATGGCGAAAATAAGAACGAAATAGACTTTATAATGAGTGCACACCCAGGCATCGTGCAGGATGTGGAAGTGGTTGGCAAGGTACGATGCAGTGACCATAGAATGGTATGGTCTCGAATTCGCCTAGACTTGAGAAAGGAACGACAGAAACTGATACGCAAGAAGCCAATCAATGAGCTAGCACTGAGAGGGAAAGTACAGAAATTCGGAGTCTCGCTTCAGAACAGGTACTCGGCTCTTAGTGAAGAAACCAACATTAGCGTAGATACAATAAATGATAATCTGACGAGTATCATTACGGAGTGTGCAGTGGAAGTTGGAGGCAGGGTAGTTAGACAGGACACTGGCAAGCTTACCCAGGAAACGAAGAATCTCATTAAGAAGCGTCAAATCATTAAAGTCTCAAGTACAACAGACAAAAATAGAACTGGCGGAGCTTTCGAAGTTGATTAATAGGCGTAAGGTATCCGATGTATGAAGGTATAACATGGAGAGAATCGAACACGCTCTGAAAAACGGAGGAAGCGTCAAAGCAGTGAAGAGGAAACTTGGGATAGGCAAAAATTGAATGTATGCACTAAGGGCGAAAGAAGGCAAATGGATAGGACCAATATGGATAGGATATAGTTAAACGAGTGGAGGAGTTTTACAGAGATCTGTACAGTAGCCGGGACAACCACGACTTTAATACTATAAGAACTAGCAGTAACCCAGATGACACCCCACCAGTAATGATAGAAGAAGTCAGAAAAGCTTTGGAGAGCATGCAAAGAGGCAAAGCTGCTGGTGAGGATCAGGTAACATCAGATCTGCTGAAAGATGGAGGACAGATTGTGTTAGAAAAGCTAGCCGCCCTGTTTACGAGGTGTCTCCTGACGGGAAGAGTACCAGAGTCTTGGAAGAACGCTAACATCATCTTAATACATAAGAAAGGAGATGGCAAGGACTTGAAGAATTACAGGCCGATTAGCTTGCTCTTTGTAGTATACAAGCTATTTACAAAGGTAACTGCTAACAGAGTAAAGAAAACATTAGCATTCAATCAACCAAAGGAACAAGCAGGATTTCGAACTGGCTACTCAACAATCGACCACATTCATACTATCAATCAGGTAATAGAGAAATGCTCAGAATATAACCAACCACTATACATAGCCTTCATAGATTACGAGAAGGCGTTTGATTCAGTAGAAATATCAGCCGTCATGCAGCCACTGCGGAATCAGGGCGTCGATGAAGTATATATAAACATCCTGGAAGAAATCTACAGGGGATCAACTGCTACCATAGTGCTTCACAATGAAAGCAACAGAAAACCAATCAAGAAGGGTGTAAGGCAGGGGGACACAATCTCCCCAATGGTATTTACCGCGTGCTTACAGGAGGTTTTCAGAAGCCTAGAATGGGAACAGTTAGGGATAATAGTTAATGGAGAGCACCATAGTAACCTGCGCTTCGCCGATGACATTGCATTGCTGAGTAACTCAGGGGACGAATTGCAACTCATGATTACGGAGTTAGACAAGGAGAGCAGAAAGGTGGGTCTTAAAATGAATCTGCAGAAAACAAAAGTAATGTACAACAACCTCGGAAAAGAGCAGCGCTTCGAGATAGGTAATTGTGCACTTCAAGTTGTAAAAGACTATGTTTACTTAGGGCAGGTAATAACCGCGGAGCCGAACCACGAGATTGAAGTAACTAGAAGAATGAGAAAAGCACTCTCAAATTATGACAGGTATATTGCCACTATCCCTCAAGAGGAAGGTATATAACAGCTGTATCTTGCCGGTACTTAGCTACGGAGCAGAAACCTGGAGACTTACAAAGAGGGTTCAGCTTAAATTGAGGACGACGCAGCGAGCAATGGAAAGAAAAATGGTAGGTGTAACCTTAAGAGACAAGAAAAGAGCAGAGTGGATTAGGGGACAAACGGGGGTTAAGGATATCATAGCTGAAATCAAGAAGAAGAAATGGACATGGGCCGGGCATGTAGCGCGTAGACAGGATAACCGCTGGTCGTTAAGGGTAACTAACTGGATTCCCAGAGAAGGAAAGCGGGTTAGGGGGAGACAGAAGGTTAGGTGGGCAGATGAGATTAAGAAGTTTGTGGGTATGAATTGGCAGCGGCAAGCACAGGACCGGGTTAACTGGCGGAACATGGGAGAGACCTTTGTCCTGCAGTGGACGTAGTCAGGCTGATGATGATGATGATGATGATCATTGCTCAGGTCTCGACTCATGTCCTACGAATTAATCTTTCGCCTTTTACTAAAGATTACCGAGGGGTGGGGCACTCCAATGAGCTTATAGGCTAATTTTTGGCAGGCCGCACCCGTTTGGGTGAGGCCTAACACTGAAATCAAAAGTAAGAAACAAACTTTGTAAGTGTGGCAGCTTGGGCTAGTAGGTATGACATGACGTCGCCACAGAACACCGTCGCTCTGTTCTCGCGCTATAACAATCGTCATATCGTTAGAAACGAGTCGTGAAATCGAGTTAGGTTGGGGCCACGTGGTAGGTGTTCTGTGGCAACGTTACTAGATTACCTCAGTTTGCAAACTCCGCCGGGATGCGGCGGCGAAACGCGGCCCCCTTCGTTTCCCGCTCTCTAGGTCAAATGGCGTCGGAAGCGCCACCTAGAGAGCGGGAAATGAAGGGGGCCGCGTTTCGCCGCCGCATCCCGGCGGAGTTTGCAAACTGAGGTAATCTAGTATTTGACCGGTCGCCGCATCGTAACGGAGCCTTCGCGCAATGTTAAACGGAATTTACGCGGTTAATTTTGTGTAATGGGAGTTATTTCCGAGAGGGTGAGCGAAGGTTATTACGAGTGTGCAAGTAAATCACCAGTTGAGCCGCTAAGGCGATGCCACACGGCAGAGACGTGAGCGCGATGCCCGAATCTTGCGGGACTTCAGTTCATACAGCTCTTTTGCGTTCCCGTTCTGTAAAATTCGATTGCCTATGTAAAAAAAAAAACCATTGACAGTGGGCCACAGCATTAAGTCTAAATGTACCCGATCTCGGTATAGCCCGTCGCCACAGTGAAGGCGCACCTCGTCAGCGGGAGGCTTGAAAAAATGTCTCTTTTCGGCCGCGGATTTCGTCGAATCGTACCCACTTCGGCAACCAGTCACAAAGCAGCGAGGCATGTTTTCTCACGTTCAAGAACCGTCACATGACACATGTGAGCTGTGTAGCTCACAGGGAAAGCGATGACTGAGTTAAAGACATTAAAAAACACCCGGCACCATGCAGATCACGCCAACGCTGACAGCGTCGGTGCCACGCCGGGCACCACGTTGATCGCTACCGTAGTAAGTTGCAGCCAGAGCACACACTACGCGAGTTACGTCGAAATAAATCTTCCTGGGACTCAGTGACAGCGATGACTACGAAGCACACTTGAAAGCAACAAAGCAGCACCCGGCATAAGAACACAACTGCAGTAACTCCGCCGGCGTGGGTCCGGGCACCGCCGAGAGGGGGCGCGCTTGCGGCTTTTTAACAATCGTAACCTCGTTGTAATTGCGGGAGGGCTAAATGACGTCCTGAAAAAAGAATCGTCAGGACTAGCGACGACCTTGGCGAAAGGGGTGGATGACATGCGCGCCGTGTCCCCCCAGGTGCAAATTGTAGTATGCACAGTACCGGAAGTACCAGTACGCAACGTCAACCTGCAAAGAGCGGTTGTCGACGCAAACAAAGAGATATGGCGAATTAGTCGAGAGAAGGGTTTCGAGGTAGTGGATTTAAACAGGGAAGTGCACAGGTGGGGTGGATTCCAAAGAGACAAGATTCATTTCGATAAGAGGCTTGGACACGAGGTGGGCTGGCGACTGGCAGGATGCGCAGTAGCTTTTTTGGGGGGGCTCACGGGCCCTTCGGAGTCCGGGGTAGCTCGTAACAGAGAAAACAACCAGGAGGACGCTGTGACAGGTAGAATTGCGAAAAACCAGAAAAAAGGTAAAAGAAAAAGGAAAAAGGCGCGTGTTGCAATTAGTTACATAAACATGCAGGGTGGCAGAAAGAAGGCAAAATGGTTAGAGATTGAGGAGCAGTTAAACAAAGAACAGATAGGCGTGTATGCGGTTACAGAAACACACCTTAGAGACTTGGAAGAGCCACCACATATTGAAAATTATGTTTGGGAAGGGTGTAACAGGACCATATCGGAAAGGAAAGGTGGGGGTGTAGGAATGCTAATTCATCGCGGAGCCAAATGGGTTAGAGTGAAACAGACGTGTTCAGAGCACCTCTGGGTTCTGGGCACAGTAGGTGGAAAGGAAACGTGGCTAGGGGTAGCCTACTTGTGGACGGGGAATAACTGCAGAGAAAAGAATCAGGAGATAGTGGATTGCATGAGTGCGGATATTAAGGAATTTGGTAATGGGGCCGAAATCATCCTTCTAGGGGACATGAATGCCCACATACATGACCTTGACGGATATTCAGACACCAATGGGAAGTTATTACTCGATCTTTGCGAGCAACATAGTCTGGAGATAGTTAACACGGGGCCTAAATGTGACGGCCAGATCACATGGGAAGTCGGAAACAGGCAATCAAGTATTGATTATTGTCTCATGACTGAAGGAATTTACCACAAACTGACAGAAATGAGGATAGACGAGGAAGGCATTAACAGCTTGGGTAGTGATCATAAACGAATAACATTACAAATGGGATACGAAACTGAAAATATGAGCATGGAATCAAAGTCTGGCAGCTCGTATTTAAATGACAAACAAATAATAAATATAGCCGCAAGAGTCGAGGAAGAAGTAGGCGAAATACCAGGCAAGGACTGGGAGTATAGTGAGCTGTTACATCTAATGACGAAGGAGATAGGGAAAGAGAAGAAAACTGTTTGCTGGAAAGGAAAAAGGAAGCCAAAAAGTTGGTGGAACAAGGAAATCCGGGAGGCGATCGAGAAGCGACGCGAAGCATCACGGGAGCATAGAAAGGCAAAAAAAGGAGAAGCGGCCGCAGGACGAAGTAAAAAAATATGGGAAATATGTTTAGAGAAAAAATCCCTTGTACAGAAATTGGTAGAGGCAAAAATTAAAGGTGAAAGTGAACGCTGGATGACAGAGATACACGAAAAAAAGGAGGCCGCGCCTAGGATTTTTTGGAGCCACATAAAGGCGCTAGGTAGGAAGTCTGTCACAACGCAACAACATATTCTAGATGAAGGAGGAAATCAATTGGAAGGGTACGAAGCGCTAGGTTACATCCAAAAGGTAACAGCCGATTCGTTTCAAAAGAGCGTCCAGGGGATCTCCCCGGTGAGTAAAAGTGTGGCGGAGAAAGCAACAGAGGAAGAGCTAGTACTTGATAATTTCAACTGGAAAAAGGCCGAAGGAAAAATTCCAAAGCGCACTGCCGCGGGTTTAGATGGGATTCCCGTTAGCCTCATTAACGAACTAGGACATAACACTAAAGAAGCATTGTTAAAAGCAGTAGAAAAAAGCTTAAAGGACGGACAAATACCGGACAGTTGGCGACAAAGTAGAATGAACTTAATCTATAAAGGCAAGGGAGAAAAGGACAAGATTCGCTCGTATAGACCACTAACCATTACATCGGTACTATACAGGTTGGCGATGCAAGCAGTAAAAATGAAAATAGAAACATGGGCCGAACATAACGATATTTTGGGAGAACTTCAGAACGGATTTCGAGTCGACAGGCGGTTAGACGATAACCTGTTTGTTCTCACTCAGTGTATAGAAATATCTAAAATAGAGAATAGGCCCTTGTACGTGGCTTTTCTAGACATCACTGGGGCATACGACAACGTTAATCAGGAAATTTTGTGGGATATATTGAAAGGAATGGGCATGGGCGACGACTGTATACAGCTTTTGAGGGAGATATACCGAGAAAATACAGTTTGCATAGAGTGGGAAGGAATGCGTAGCAAAGAGAACGTTGAGGTTAGCAAGGGTCTGAGACAGGGATGTCCTTTGTCCCCGCTGTTATTCATGCTGTACATGGTGAGTATGGAAAAAGCGCTAGAAGGTAGCAACATTGGTTTTAATCTGTCACACAAACAGGGCGGCATGATGATTGAGCAGAAGCTTCCAGGTTTATTTTATGCGGACGATATCGTCTTATTTGCGGACAGTCGAGATGATATACAGCAGCTGGCGAATATATGCGGAAGGGAAGGTGAAGCTCTTGGACTAGGATTCAGTGTAACGAAGTGTGGATTGATGGTATTCAATGATCCCTGTGATCGGACGGTGTCCATACAAGGCCAAGAAATACCGAGGGTAAGCGAATACAAGTACCTTGGAGTATGGGTAAATGAGAGTGATAGATACATGGAGGTACAGGAAAAAGCCTCGGCAGCAAAAGGAAAGAGGAATGCGGCAATAATGAAGCACAGAGCGTTGTGGGGATACAATAGGTATGAGGTGCTTCGAGGTCTGTGGAAGGGTGTAATGGTTCCAGGGCTTACTTTTGGGAACTCAGTGGTGTGCATGAGGGCAGAGGTGCAATCGGGAATGGATGTAAATCAAAGGACTGTGGGACGCCTCGCGTTGGGTGCTCACGGGAAGACGACAAACGAGGCTGTAAAGGGCGATATGGGGTGGGCAGGTTTTGAGGCGAGGGAAGCGCAGAGCAAAATAAGGTTCGAAGAAAGGCTACGAAATATGAAGGAGAGTAGATGGGCAGAGAAGGTGTTCCGTTATTTGTATAGGAAGAGCGTGGACACACAGTGGAGAAAAAGAACTAGAAGACTCACTAGTAAATATACGGCTGGTACTGTAAGCCATATGTCAACAAAGAGCGTTAAGGGAAAAGTCAGGGAGGCGGAGAGGATTTACTGGATGGCAGCTATGGAGAAAAAACCGGCTTTGAGTAACTACCGAAAGGGCAAAAATGAAATAAGGAGGGAGGCATTTTACGATAATTCAAGGGGAAGCGCTTTACTGTTTGAAGCGAGATCGGGTTGCCTTAGAACGCGTAGTTATAAAGCAAGATTCAGTAAAGAAGAAGAACAATGCACATGCTGCGGGAAAGATAAGGAAACGGCGGAGCATGTTCTGATTGAATGTGGAGATATCCACCCAGGTGTACGTTTGGGCACGAGCCTACAGGAAGCCTTGGGTTTTAGGGACAACAATGGAAAGCTGAACACACCCGCGATTGAAATAAGTAAGAGACGGTTAGAGTATTGGTGGCAGAAAATTAGAGAGAAAGGACAAAAATAAATATTGGAAAAATAAAATATGGACAGTGTGCCGTAAATGGCAGAGAACTTAAGCTGAAAATTTACCCTTTTTTCCATTAAGATAGAATTTATCGAAGTAGAGGCATTAGGCCAACATCAAAAAAAAAAAAGGTTTTTTTTTTTTTTGTCGAGCCTGGTGGCATACTTGTCACCACCCCGTTATAAAGGGGACGCTCATAGCATCCATCCATCCATCCATCGACTAAGGCCCCTGTATTTTTCAAAGGTAGCGCAAACCATTGTACAAAAAGCGGAGGAAAATTTCCTCCCCGTCCTCTACGCCTCTCCTCACTCCGGCGCGCGTTTCTGCTACCCTATTGGACCAGGCGCGACACGTGACCAATGAACCTTGTTGACCCCTCAGCTCCGCCGGGCAGCGACGCCATGAGTGAGCGCACTGCATCTCGCTCCCACGTGTGTTGCCTTTAGCAAGGCGGCCTCGGATGCAGCGCAATGCCGACCTGCTGTGCCGTTGGCTGCTCCAGCAGCATTGCAAAAGGCGACAAGCTTTTTGTGGTTCCACGAGGAAAAAATAATGAGGAGCGGAGAGCGGTATGGCTGCATCGCATCGGCAGGAAAAACTTCGATTGTCACCGAGGGAGGCTTTGCGAGGTAAGCACTCACTACAGAACTTCTTCGCGTAGACATGCCTCCGGAAGGCTTTCAGATAAAGCTCATCCTTGGTTCAGGTTAAACAAAAGCAGCTTGAAGTTTCCGTCGACGCTTTCTCGCACGATTTCAACAACGATGACAGCTCGATCGTTTTTAGCTTGCTCGAATATTCGAATACGGCCACAACATAATTACTGTTGAATGTTTGGCGTTCGCGATTTGCTTTCTAAATGGAACCATTTGCAGCGGAAGCAATTATGCTTCTCCAGAGATCAACCACGTCTTTGATCGTTTTTTCTTTTTTTTTCGCTCGAACTTTGATTACCTGTAGGCAAAATTTCGGCGTTTATTGTTTTATTGTGGTTTATTGTGTTCTTAGTATGTATTCTTTCATATTTATCTCACTTTTGCGCACTTGCATGACCAAATTTTGTGCATGCGTGTACAGCTAATATAAGAGAGTGTATGGTAAATATAATGTTGTATAGTTTTTTATTTGTGAAATGCATAGATACTTTCGTTCAAATCTCGAACATACTTGCGAAGTTGTACACTCTCGATTAACAAAGAGAAAGGCACCTACTAAATGCAAGAAAATCATCTGGTTTTTGTGGCTGTTTGCATTTTTAACGTAAGAAGCAAAATATTTTACTTCGACAATATCACATCAGCCAAACTGCAAAAATGCGATAGAGGATGTCGGTATTTTTAAAAACACTTCACGATGGATCAGTATGAGCCAGCAATGCTGGCACAAACTGGGATCAAGAAACTCAAGCCAAATGCGGTTCCTTCTATATTTGCGCATCGGCCTCTTCCGAAAGAGCGCAAGCCACCCCGCAAAAGGGGGAATGAAACGGTTCCTGGTGAGGCCCCTTTGTAGTTTCTATTCCTCTCTTGTGTTGTGAATGCGATTATGTTTTGGGGTTTATATGACAATACAGTGTGTTTAGATCGCTGGCAGATAGCATAGTTGCTGCATTTATCTTTATGACCTGTGAACCTGATTAATTCGGCATCCAATTCTGTCTTACTGTGGCAGCAAACATCCCCACCCCTACACTGTACTTGCTCAACTCTTGCTTACAGCTGTATCCTTGGATGAGCCAGAAACATCAGTGGGGAGGGCCCCGGACGCTGAACCAGTGGGCAGTTTATTTTGTGAGTGGACTGCGCTGTGATGACAAATGTTCGCGCCTTTAGACTGTGTACTTACGCAATTCATGCTTACAGCTGCCTCCTCGGACAACACAGCAACGTCAATAGACCGCGACCCTGAACCAATGGCAGCCCATTTTGTGAGTTAACTGCACTGTGATGGCAAATGTTCACGCCTCTAGCCTCTGTATTTACAATTCGTGCTTACAGCTGCCTCCTGGCAGCCGTAAGCATGAATTGCATCATGCATCAAATCAGAGGTTATCTCTGATCAGAAGCATCAAATCAGAGGCTATCTGATTTGATAGCGAAATTGTTTCGCCCTGTCGTCGCTCTACTGGAATTTTTTGCAGCGTTCGTGATCATTCGATGCTTTCCGCATTTCATTTGCGCACCGTCAATAAAATCTACCTTCATCCCACTAAACGTTTGTGGTATTTTATGGATGAATCGTTTACACACGTCCCATTATGGAAGCAGGCATGCACGTCCCAAATTTCAGTAGGGCTCTGTTGTTCCTGTACGAACTCGAGCTCTAAGAGCACTCATATTAATATTTGAGGGGCTGTTCCACACTTATACACCCAAGAAAAATTACACGAAGACCAGATTTTTCTATCTTATGAAGCAGGCAACAGATTTAATCGACCATGAGTACTGCAAAGGCAGATTATAAACCCAAGAAAAATTGCACAAAGCCCAGATTTTTCTATCTTGTGAAGCAGGCCCCAGATTAAATTGACGATGAGTACTGCAAAGACAGATTGCGATAGGGCGGCATTTGGTACATTTGGTTCCCCTCAAAACGCGAGATGATGGCTAAGGCACTGGCTGATCGCACACTGTTGTTCTTACACAGTATTTGCGAGCACCGCTGTGAATTCACGCCAAGAATTGGCGCGTTTTAAGCAAGCACTTCAACGTAAGGCCCCTGGGGGCCTTACTTCAACGCACTGCGCGACAAAACGAAAGCGTCCGGCGGCGCGCTCCGCGTGAGTCGCTCCTTCATGGCGGCTGAGAGTGGCGGGCGAGGAGGAAACGGCGCGGGGAAGGCAGTTTGCGCTACCTTTGAAAAATACAGGGGCCTTATTTTTGACCGGTACAGGGAAGGGTGACACTCGCGGTGCCGCAGTTTGCAAACTGAAAAAAGTATCTAGTAACGTTGGTTTCGACCGGCGGTGGCGTGGAGGTCATTCCGAGTCGGCGGCGTGGAAACCGACAGTACAATTAAAAAAAAGAGAACTACTTTACCGTGTTTTCTCTGCTTGTTTAGCTGAAATTCGGTACTTTTAACAGTGACGCCACAGACAACAGGATGGAGATGTAAGAGGACCGGCAAACGCTCCGTAAATGATTTGTTTTCCCGCATACACCTTGAATGCAAGTCCTTTCTGCACGGCCCGTTTGTTCACGTAGCTAACACTGCATCACAAAAAAAAAAAATTCATTTCTTTTTACTCTCGCAACGATGCTGTTATATCTGCTAGGTTTTTTTCCTTCTTAACTTATACTTTGTATTGTTTTTACTTCCAAGTAACTGTTAATATTTTATTCATTGTCAAATGTACCACTTGCCTCTGTAATGCCTTCCGGCCTTGAGGCTACTATTAAATGAATGAATAATGAAGGAGCCTCTTTTCAACGAGTAAGTAGGGGTAAGTGGAGCTCGCGGTCTTTGTGCGTAATCTACTGCTTTTTTTTCTGAGTAACGGACATGTGGTCAATTTATGCAGGTCACAATGGCATGTAGTGATTCATGAAACACTCGAGGAAGGCGCTGATTAGTCTCCCATGAGGGGACACTGCTCAGCGATTTATGATGCAACTGCTACAACGCAACGAATACAAAAAAGAGCGAAATAAATATAGGACTAGATGCGCTTTTTTTTCTTTGTTTCCATTTTTAAAGACTCCATTCTTGTAAGACGCATGGAGGTGCGGGTGGGTGGTATAGGGTGGAGCGCACTACTTGAGTCTTGTTTGTTTGTGAGACCCCTTTTTATTTACATACCAGCCCATACTCCCTCCCCCTTTCGTTCCCTTAAAAGGAGTGTTAAAACAAAATTTTGAAAGCGAAATAACCCGTCAAACAGATTTTTGTAGATACACACATCATCTACGAAATGTAAACAAATATTGTCGCCCAGAACGTAGTCAAAATTAATTTTGAATCACGCGTTGCCCTACGGCATACTAGATATGCATTCGTCATTCGGGTAAACAAACAACCACCCCCCACGTCACAAGTTTTGTATTGGCTGTTCCTGGCGAACCCTTGCAATGGAAAGAGAGACGGACTTGTACGGGAATACAAAGGCTGGTGTTCGAGCTTCAGCAGCGTTTTTTGAAAGAGTCACGCATATCTACAACGCCAGAGAGGAGATCACAGGAG
This sequence comes from Rhipicephalus annulatus, assembly GCA_013436015.1. Classification (NCBI taxonomy): domain Eukaryota; kingdom Metazoa; phylum Arthropoda; class Arachnida; order Ixodida; family Ixodidae; genus Rhipicephalus; species Rhipicephalus annulatus. The sequence goes on from WOVY01003058.1 coordinate 69,124, forward strand.
CGCCCACAAAACCTTCATTGAAGAGATGTGGTGAGTCACGTGCACACGGTTTTGTGCGTCCACCTAGCCAGTTAGCTTCGCTCGAAAATTGAGATTCCTTTCCTCCATGCGCAAACCCCTCTGGGTCCCACCTCACTCGGCACTCTGTGGAAGCAAGACTTCACCAATTAACATCGCGCACTCGAGCAAACTAGTTTTCCAGCCGTGCGTTGCAAAAAAAGAGCGACATTTTTCGCGTAAATGCCTTTTGCTCATAGAGTCCAAAAATAGGGCCTATTTATGACGCGCACCAGTCTTATCTCCTATCACAATGAGTTGGGGGCGGGGTGGGGATGGGCGTAATGTACAGCTGGAAGTGGCGGTGGTCGTAAATTAAATGACTGCCGCAGATGCTTTAGCAACGCTTCAATGCGCAAAAGGTCCTCTCTTTTCATCTTACTAAACTACCTCCATGCCTTCTCATAACCATAATTCTCATAATTCAGGACAGCTCATGCAACCCCAACAACGGCAACAGAGCTTGCAGCGCTTCGCACTGCGCTGCGTTTCATTAACGACCAAAGCACGCAACGGTGGACGATTTTCTGCGACTGCAAGGCGGCACTGCAGTCACTTCTGTCAAATCTACGCCATGGTCCACACGAACAGTTGGTATTTGAAACAGCAGAAATGCTACACCATATAACAGAGAAAGGGCACCACGTTATATTTCAGTGTTTGCCAAGCCACTGTGGAATTATCGGTAACGAACAAGCTGATCAAGCTGCCCGATCAGCCCATACAGAAGACAACGACCAGTCAATACCTCTCTCAAGGACGGACGCTGCTAGGAGGCTCCGCATTCTTGCTCGCCAACTCTCCATGGCTCTTTGGAATGAGCCTCTCTTTACGCATGCAAGATTACGATCCCTTGATCCAACGTTAAGCATGCAGCTTCCAACAAAAATTCGACGAGGCGACGCTACTGCTCTGTGCAGACTATGGTTGGGAGTCGCGTTTACCCGTGCGTACGCGTTCCGCATAGGTATGGCCGACACCGCCGACTGTGCACACTGCGGAGATGAAGAAACAATTCGACATATCCTGTGTGACTGCCCGAAACACAACCTGGAAAGACAACACCTTTCTAATAAACTAAACAGGTTAGATGACCAGCCGCTGTCAGAAGAAAGTATACTGCGCCATCGTCATGACTCATCGTCACAGAAGAAAGCCGTGCAAGCGCTACTGGGCTTCTTACGAACTACTGGCCTGTCGGAACGCCTCTGAGTGGACTGATTTTGTGTGTGCGTGTGTGTCGGTGTTTTTCTCTTATTTATTTTTTAACTCTCCCTTTCTCTTTCAACCCCCTATTCCCCAACCCCAGTGTAGGGTAGCATACCGGATACTAGCATCTGGTTAACTTCCCTGCCTTCCTTTTTTCTCGTTTCTCTCTCTCTTCTCATAACCCCCTGCTCAGCTTTGTTCTGTGCTTGTCAGCTGTGGCAGAGGCGAGTTTTAGCTAATTCCACCAGCCTCACAGGTCAGCTACTGCAGGCTTCCCATGAAAAGCAACCATTCACGTACAAAAATGTTCGAAATCTCCTTTCTTGGGCAAGAATTTAAAAAAATCTGAACAAACGTGAAAACTCCAATCAAAATAACCAATCATCCAATCACCACTCGTCACCACAGTGGCATAACATATTTCTAGGATGCTGTGAAGAGAAAATTTTTTGCCTTTATTAGGGGACATAGAAGGCAGCAGTGAATTTAGGTAATTTTTCTGCGGCCCTTTTCCATAGAAACCGGCTTTTTTTTCTTTTAGACGCTAATTTCCAACGACTATATATTGCGCATTAGTGGGTGAATATTGTGTCTTATATGTACTCGTGCTTGCTTACTTTTTTAGCAGCCCAGTGCTTCGAACAAAATATTTTTCATAAATCATAAACCTCACAGGCGTTTTTTTTTTGTGGTATCTATAAAATAATAAGTCAAGTTGCTTTGTATGAGTTGAACTTCGCCAATCGTGGCATAACTAATCATAAAAATGCTGGTAGAGCAGGCATCGATTATTTCTTCAGGCTTCATAGTTTGTCTCACTGAGTAAGTCTAGTGGCCAGGCGTAACAAACACCAACCGTAAAAAGAGGAAGGCTTAGTTACCCTTTCCACTCGAACCACGTCACCAGGTGGGGCGGTCTCATATAGAGTTACTGTACGTGTTATACGAACACTTAACCTTTGAGCAGGAGTGTATCTTCCCGGACAAAAGAAAATCAATTCGAAAACAGATATCGCAGACAAATAATTACCTAGAATGACGTTTATGCCCAGCGTTTAAAGGGGCCCTGAAACACTTTTTTGAGTAACCATGGAATTAATTCACTGGAAGAGCTTATTGCCTCACAACTTGAACGCCACAAAAATTTTAAGTATCTGTCCAGTACGAGTGGAGTTACAAAAATTTGTCACACGCTGCAATCGCATTCTCTCTTCTCTCGTTCCGACGAATGCGCTGGAAGCTAAGCAGGGAGAGGTGGGAGGGGCAAACAAAAAAACGTCACGCGCGCCTCGTGACCTTGAGCTTTTTTTTTCTTCGAATACGCCGTTTTTTAGTGCAATCGCGCGCGCACGCGTGGGCACGTGACGGCCTCCCACGGCAATCTCTACCGATCTCTATACGACCGAGCGTGCCATGTTCAAATCAGCCAATGGCTGACAGATGGGAGTTCTACGTGTGATTTTTGAGCGTCTTCCGTCATTTGTAGAGGGAAGAGAAAGCAATTTTGAGCTGACTTTGATAATTTATTGTGAATTCCAGGACGCGTGCTATGGTATAACATTTTGCTCGCGTGTTCTCGGGAGCCTCTACTACCGATCGGCAGTGTTTCCTGACCATGCTCAAAAAGTGTTGCCGGGCCTCTTGAAGTGTTTATTAACGCTTGGTTTCACAAAGCAGGCCCCGCCGTGGTGGTCTAGTGGCTAAGGTACTCGGCTGCTGACCCGCAGGTCGCGGGTTCGATTCCCGGCTGCGGCGGCTGCATTTCCGATGGAGGCGGAAATGTCGTAGGCCCGTGTGCTCAGATTTGGGTGCACGTTAAAGAACCCCAGGTGGTCAAAATTTCCGGAGCCCTCCACTACGGCGTCTCTCATAATCATATGGTGGCTTTGGGACGTTAAATCCCACAAATCAATCGGTTTCACAAAGCAGATGACGTATTTGTATGCCGCAAGCAATGTTACGCGATTTTCTTCCACAACAACGGTACACGTGTGGTCAATTCGCGGCGCTTACAAATAACGACGAATAATATGTTTCGCTTCCAGTTTCACGTGCATTTGTGCGTAGCCAGGTTGATAAACGTGCATGATTCGATAATAACTCTGATTGCAACACGTGTGTAAGTATGCGGAGAGCTTGACGTTGCGGCTGCGCATTTGTCAGTATTATACTTTGTGGGGATGCTGACAGTCCCTGTAAAGTTGTTTGCGCCGTGTGGCGCACGTCTCTCGCCCAAAGCCGCATTTCGGGAAGACAACCACCGGGCGGTAGGTCGCGTTGTATTCGCGTTGAGCACCACTATCGTCATCACCATCATGGTGTAGCGCCGGTGGGGACCCCTGGCGGAAAGCAAGCCTTGGCGGCGGGCGAGAGTTGAGCGAGTCACAGAACACCTACCAGTCTCTTCTCAGGCACTGCGCCGTGCTCCCGACCGGGTTGCAGAAATTAGGTGCCTTTTCTCATCTTCTAACCACCACCACCACCACCAGTCTCTTCTGTGCGTGGCGGTTGCCGCGAACGGTTGTCTCTAGCGTGGGTCCTGGGCGCGTGGGACCGCGGCCTGCGCGCCGGGCGGCCCACGTGCTAAGTCAAGCGTTGGCGACGCCGCCTTGGATATGTTATTGTGTGTTTGTCGTGTTATTTTGTTTGTCATGTTTTGGAGTGTATGGAAATTGTGTGTAAGGATGTCTTAGTGGGTTGATCACGATTGATGTAACGATTCGGTGGACGATATCGTCGTTCAAAAGTAGTTAAAATAAATGTGTGTGGTTGTTTGGTTTGTACCGACCGCGTCTGCTGTGTCCGTTCACTCCAGGAGCACGGCGCGGCGCTCGCTCGCCACATCGAGACCCCACAACTTGAAGTTTTATCTGAGCCCAAAACACGTAGTTGAGCTCAGTCGCCCTGGGTGTTACTTTTGGTGCTCTCCTCTTGTGTTTGTGGGTGACATTACGTTGAACGTCCACTCAGACAAGCGGGGACATGGGCTCAAGAGCCCATTAATTAAGCGAAGCCAGCGCCGAGAGAGCGTTGTGGAAGTTGAGGTACACCTTCAATTCTAAACGCTTATTTTACAACATACTTGAGCATACAAACAGTAGAAACTCCTACACATTTTTCTTTCTCTTTTAAGTACATAGCTTTTTTTTTGTTTCTGCGAACTGAAAGATAATTTCATGGTACCCTGCACTGAATGAGAGGAAATGACCACAGGTTACTTTCAGACCTGCAGTAGCTGCTACAACATTCTTTTCAAAGACTGGAGAACAGTTCTATCCTGTAGTATCAAAACATTGCTTTGAGAGAACGAGTTCCTCTACCTCCATTCACAATCATTTCATTTTTGTATACGTTTATATGGTTCTTATCTGTCAGGACTAGAACAGTTCTTATTGTAAATGTGAAATACGCACACCATAAAAACTGTCACGTGCTAATACGCGAGCTTCGTCGAAAAATCGTCATTTTTTAACGGCTTGCTTCTAATGACGTCAGTGCGCCAACTGACTGCGCCGGAACTTTGCCCGGTTGGGTTGGCCACCGTAAAATTGCACAATAACAACAGAACTAAACGAAACAAGCGTGCTGCTGTTCTTTTTGTCATTACTGCTCGCGTAACGTAACGGTGGCCAATGCATATGTACTACCGTCAACTCAGCAATGCGCGATTCTAATGTTTAGCGTTTCTTGCTTTAGTGAAATGGAGGACGAACAAGAGGAGGATGCCGGAGCTGCAAGGTTGGAGGCCGATGATGCCAAGATGTAAGCCTCGCTGATCCCTCTCTTTTGTGTAGTGACACTCCGGCTATTTAGATATTAGTAACCATACCATCAACGAAAGCTGATCTCGCCATGCCGTCTCCCATTTGAAGCAAGTGCTTCAAACATCTAGTTGCTATAGGCAGCCTATTACTTTTATTTGATCTTGGAGTGCGAAGCTCGACGTGAACAAGGTCATTGTGTTCGTGGATGTAAGTACTCACGGATTGAAACAGGACACTCGTAGCGCGTGGCCACCGGTGCATGCGCCGCCGCTCGTGGGTGCTCGGAACCAAGGTGTTGCATTGTGGTATAGAGTCAGGGCGAGAACAGCTACGAAGCAGGCTTACTCCTTCCGGTCGCTAAAGAGTTGGTATTTAGTTCCCTATGTTCACACTGCCAGCGTGGCGCTGCAATGCTCGCACGTGTTGATCGCAAAATACATGTGGTTTGCAAATATTCCGGGAGTTATTTAAATAAATTGGCAGTTACGTTAGCAAACATGGGAGCTTCGCGCCTAAGCGTGCTTCAGAGTTGACATCGAACTCAAAATACTGTTGACCTTTCCAATGTCTTTTCCCCTGCTTTCCACATGGACCGTTTCTTGATCGACACAGTTGCGCTGCGGTCCACTGGTCCATTGCCTGACAAGTGCATTTTACGGTGGCGGGAAACGCAAAAAGTTTACGCTCCGTAAAGACCCGCGCATCCACACATTCTACCCGGTAACACGGTAACGTAAAGAAGTATACGTACAAGCTAAAAGCTCCTATTGCCAACGAAACTTACGTGTATAGGCTGTAGGCGGCAGCGATAGCCTAGCTTAGCTTCGGCTGATTAGAGTACGGTCTATAGCTACACTGTACTCTAACCTCCCAAACGTAACCGCCGAGTGTTACTCTCGATAGCGACGAGGATCCTCGAGGGGCAAGGGGTACAGTTAGACTCTCCTCGCTTCGCTACAGTACACTCTAGCCATGCCCGCGCAACACTCTCGAACCAAGCGACGGAATTTTTTAGGGGGCGAGGGGGGGGGGGACGCTAGCATCACAGATGCTAGCCTCGCTTGGCCTCGCGTACAAGCCCCGCTCACGTAAAAGCGCGTTTATAGTGCGACGTTATCGGAGCATTGGCAAACGTCACATGCTCCGGTGCGCATCGGCCGAGCCTAGTTATACTTTAGATGTGGCAGCACGTCGACTTGGGATCTGTTTTCGTCGACATGACGCAGCGTATGCGCGCCTCGACCCAACGTCGAACCGCAATCGCACCTTTCTAGAAACTAAAAACACGAACGAAAAAAAAAGATAGCGCGCTATGCACGCGTTCTCGTTAGTATGACCACACCAAGTGCTTCTTGTTTTCCTCTATATGAACAGCTTATTTAAGCAAAATGTTTGCTCGACGAACGCGAAAAGGCATTTTTAGGCGCTGAAAAGCTGATATAAGCACGAACCTCAAGATAGGCACTATAAATGTGTGATTAAAATTTTTCCCATTCCTTAGTTTGTGTTTATATGGTAAATAGGCTCGAAACGGATTCCAGGAAAAAAAATATGCATTTTGCCTGAGTTCCGGTCTTTTCTCATCTGCTGTTTTTGAACGCTCCCACGTAAGGGGATATGCAGTGGCGCGTGCCTACTCTTTGGAAAGGGGGGGGGGGGGTGAGACCTACCTCCCCCGTTACCCGATATATATATATATATATATATATATATATATATATATATATATAGCTACGCTTGACTACAAGTAGTCAAGCGTAGCTTCCCACTGTGCTGAAGTCCATAGTTTTATTCGTCGCCACTTCGCAAACAGCCGCCATCGCTCCAAGTTGTCTTAACCAAGGCTGATCAGGTTTATCAGAGATTAAAGTTTAAAGCTTTTTATATTTTTTGGCGCTTCCAGAACGGCAAAACTACAACATTAAAAACAATTCGTAACACTCATCGGCTCACAGCAGCTTCGACAGAGCAGCGGTGATGCTATTCCTTTTCGATGGAAGAAGATTCCTTTTCGGATGCATCAAATGCTTTGACCGGTCGATAAAAAGTTTGCTCATTCCCATCCGTAGCTGCATCGGCCAATCACGGCAAAACAAAAGCATGAACAAGTGATGTTATAATGCTATGAGGTCCCTTTTCAGTGCTAGCCTGCTCTGCAATGCTACAGCACAAGGCGGCCCGTACCGCAAAGAGCCCACTAAGAAAATCGTCAGAGCAGTGATGGTGGAAAAGTTTGACTATATTGAAATGTTCCCTCGTAATATTTTCATTTCCTCTGAACAATATAATTGAGTGATTACTGTGGTGAAGAACAATTTCGCCTTAGTTGGTTTCCCCAGCGTGCAGCCAATATATAGTCACCATTGTCGAAAGTGGGAGGCTCAGGCACGTTAATTTTTATCTCAGTGGAGGACTCGCTCCCCCCCCCCCCCTGCTGATATGCCTATGGGGTATGCTAACAGTTCGCTTCAGATGACAAGAAATGCACGTACCGATTTTTTTTTTTTTTTGTGCGAGCTAGCGGTGTTCAGCAGTTCAATGACTTTTGCTTTTGGTGTGCATTGTAACAGAATGTGTATCTGCGTTTTATGTCTATTTCAATGTATGTGTATCCTATAACTTTTTCTTTTACTTCTTGATGCCAAAGCTCGATAATCGACAAACATCGTAAAGGTGTTACCGCGATAAAAGTGTCGCTCTAAGTGTTTTGCAAAACGTTCAGCCAACGGGCTCACGGCTGAAGCTGGATTTGCAGGCAGAACCACAGCGAGATCGAAAAGCGACGCCGGGACAAGATGAACATGTACATCGGCGAGATGGCCTCCCTGGTGCCCATGTGCAAGGCCATGTCCCGCAAGCTGGACAAGTTGACCGTACTCCGCATGGCCGTGCAGCACATCAAGACCATACGTGGTACATGCTTGTCACGATCACTGGGGTCGGCGTACAATGTTCCTTCGAATGCGTGTGCGTTACAGAAACTTAGCTAAACATTTACTGCGCTGTTAATGACTAATGATTGCACAGAAAACGATGTCATGTATTCGTTCAGTGATTGTTCGTTGTACTGCGATGCTTCGCAGTGCTTGTTCGCATTAACAATATCAGTTCACCAATCAACCTCAATAATCGACTCATAGATCATTTATGCCTAAGAGCATTACTAGTATTTATGGTGGGTGGTCTTAATCAGTTCATACACACAATTTTTCTTCAATCATGCAGGTCCTATAAATTCGTACACGAAAGGGCACTACAAGACCCAATGGTTGGGACGAGGACGTCAAAAACGTTAGCTTACAGGTAAGTGATTGCGTAACTTCAATTTTGAAAGTTTATTCCCTTAAATAACCTTCGTCTAACTCAAGTTTGAAGTTACCCACAAAGCTTATTTTCACTTACGATCAAGATAGCAATTGACTAGCAATCTCTCGTCATACTTACTGCACCTACTCTGAGGCTGTCTTTATTGGACATTGTTTAGTGCCACGTCGCACATTCATCTGTACTCCCTCCCACACGGATAAGCTTTTGCAGCAAGAACCGCAAAAGTCTTTATCAGATATTAACTAAGCGGCGGAACATTCACTATTTGCGAATGCTTATTGTGAAAAATCGAAATTCATAAAATATAGCTATAGTGTGACGTGAGGGTTTCCTACAGTGACTTAAACCGCACTCTTTCAGTGAGGCTTTGAGGAACATGTAATATGAACAAGTAATATGTAATGCATTGAACATGTAATACTGGGGCTTTACGTTACACTGTTTTCGTCTCGCGACAGCCAAGAGTTCGTGACTTATAGTTTGTGTGCTATTGCAGATGGAAAGAATCCTGCCAAAGTTCGAGTGCCACACTTCTGGATGGCAAGCTGCCTTGGCACGGCTACAAACCAGTCATCCACGTCTGAAGTGAGTTGGCATGAGGTTTGATTGTGGGGAGGGGATCACTGGTGCTTTCTTCATGTCTCGATTCTCCATACATCTATAGGCGTGTTTTCGTTTTAAATCCGTCTTGTCTAAAAAAAAAGAAATAAAGTGAATTTTAACAGGTATCTTGCTGAACACTAAGAACGATATTCCTTTCTTTGTTTTCTAACAAAACTTTCAAGTGTGAACATATTGTCTAACGTGAAAAGCTGTCAAATTAGACTTCAGCACTGGTTTAGAGCTTATACGTCATTAACTAATTCTTTTAAACACGCCGAATAATTTTTCTCTAAACAACCAATAACCCCGGATATATGACACATACGATGAAGAAACAAAGAAAAGACTGTACGTGTTGATGGAAATGTAACATACGTTTCCTGAAGTGAACTTTCCTCGTCTCCTCGGGAAAGTAATTATTGTTTTAAGTAAACGAATACAAATATGCGCAAATAAGTCCTAATTTTAGAGAGTTTGCCCAACGTGAGAGAGCAAATTGCAGAAGAATCGTAAACTACGCTTGCTACAATGTCTTTTTTCTTGTCCTGTTTTCATATGCATTGTTTATAAGTACAACATGGCAATAATAATGCGGAAAGGAGCAGCCGAGGTGAATTAATCTCCAGGAGTTTACCTTGACCTCGGCTGGAGTTCTTTGTCATTAAATCGGGTATCTGTGAATATTGGAGCTCAAAAAACTATTTTGCTAGTCGAACAAGAAGTACTAAAAAGGGGGGGGGGGAGGGCAAAATATATATACGTCGGCAGAGTTTTGGTTTCCTGAAGAAAAAAAAGTTGTATTTTTATTTCGCTTGTTTTTACAGCTCCTCGACTCTAAATGTTGCCGAAATATTGCCCGTCTCCTGCGAACTGAATATCCAATTTGTTTTAACTTAAAGCTGTAAGTTCTTTCGCAAGGTCATATGATAATTATGCGAGGGCGCATTGTCATGTCTGATCTCAGGAAGCGAGAAAAGTGTTCGGGTCCTCGTCGGGCCCAGTGAACGGGACGGCGAGATGCAGACCGATTCGCCCCAGCCACCGCCTCAGTCAGGTCACGTTTCTGCGTTGTTCAGGTCCGCGTCGCCAGCCAATCAGGCCATGGCCGAGTCCGGTAAGTGCCCTGCCCACTACATGAAATGTTAGCTTCGTCGGTATACGTAATCTATGAGGGAGCGTGAAAAGTATGACGCTGACGACTAACATGTAGTACTTTCTTTCCTTAATCGCATGCAAACGCTTGCCACAGAGAACAAAGATAACCTGTAGCTTTGCAAGGCATGACCCATCTTTCACTTATAATGAAACATTAGGTGTGGGCAAACGTCGTAGAGTTATCACTGGTCTATGTGGCGAGTGGCATAAGGGTCCATAATGCATTGCCGTTTTTTTTTCCAGATCATCGCGTATTGCGTAGGTTATTTTTTTTCCTACATGCTAACTGTGCGCTGTCGAGCTGGACCATCAAATCCTGTGAAACTTTCACATTTTCAAACAACCAGAGAGATAGTAGCTGCCATGTGAGTCAATCGGAGTTGGCAAGACAGCTTGACAAGACGGCGACTCAGACATGGCGGATTTTTACGTCACTTCCAAAAGCATTGCAAGATGTTCCAGTGAACTTGTGAACAAGGCTGCTGTGTAGCTATCGAAAAAATTTTTTCTATCAAATTTCGCACACCTTTGTTCCGACTAGACAGGGCCCCATCATACCATATACTTCACTTGTGCAGAAGGCCCCGCCGCGGTGGTCTAGTGGCTAAGGTACTCGGCTGCTGACCCGCAGGGCGCGGGTTCGGATCCCGGCTGCGGCGGCTGCATTTCCTATGGAGGCGGAAATGTTGTAGGCCCGTGTGCTCAGATTTGGGTGCACGTTAAAGAACCCCAGGTGGTCTAAATTTCCGGAGCCCTCCACTACGGCGTCTCTCATAATGATATGGTGGTTTTGGGACGTTAAACTTCACATATCATCACTTGTGCAGAAGCCATCCGGTTTGATGACAGAGGCCTGCCAATGTTACGGTTTCCTGCTTCGCATCCAAACCAAAATCTTTTCTATAGATAAGCTTCTAGTCTATCAGTACCTAAAACATTCCTGTCAACTGTGTCGACAAAGGAAAACACCAATAAATTTGAATCTCGAAATTTATGCCGCATGTTTATATTGGATTTTTGAGCCTTGACGGACAAAATGCTTCTTGAAGAACGCTTTAACTGCTTCAAAGGCCTTTTGATGCTGAGTGTGGTGAAACTTCATTGTCACAACTCTCAAAAACAATCCAAGACGTAGTTTTGTAAAATAGTTGGGGCAAGGTAACTTGCAATTTTGTGAAAAGATGTGTCCTGGAGATTGAACAGACTATGAAAGTTTACTGCTTGGAATAATACGTTACGGAGCAGACGGGGAGTACAACCATATTAAATCTTTTGCTCAGCACACCTCTATTTCATGATATACACTGCGAATTGCAGTCGAAAATAAGTAGCGGCTGCTTAAAAGTGAACAATGACGTTTTATTCTGCTGAAGCCTAAACCTATATTCTGCATCTATTCATTCGCCTGCAGTGTTTAGTAAAGCGCAATCTTGTCACAGGTAGAGAAGAAAATAAGAACGCACACTATTGAGTGAATATTCATTCGAAGTGTTCTCAACCTTTGGTCCGGGCTGGCCAAATTAGGTTTTTATTTATGAAGGGCAGTAGGTTAAAGACTACTAGTGCTTATAATTTCTTAGGGAGCACATTTTAGGACAGCACCACACGTTCGACATTCGCATAATGGTGGGTTTCCCGCTAAGTCACAATGAAGCCAGTTTGTGATGCGGTGTTGTGATCAGTTATTAATATTAGAGAGCTACTCAAGTTAGTACGCGAAGTCTGCGATGACTAGAGTTTCGACATCGGTGAGTGCATCATGACACCAGAAAGAGAACTTGTGGCGACTTTCACAATTAAGCCATCACACTTCAGCGTTTTATTAGTGGCAAGCATTGTCACATGCCGGGAATAATTAAGCCTTTAGTAGATGTACGGTAATTGCAAGCTAAACAAACCCACCCTGGTGGTCTAATGGCTGAGGCACTAGACTTAACCAATCCTGGCTGCGGCGGCCGTATTTCACATGGAGGCGAATATGCTTGAGGCCCGGTGCTTAGATTTGGGTGCGCGTTAAAGAACCCCGGGTGTTCAAAATTTCTGGACCCCATCTCTACGGTGTCTCTCATAATCATATGGTGGTTTTGGGACGTTAAATCCTAAGAAGTTTTATTAGTAGTAGTAATGGCTGAAAAATACAATGTGGAACAAAGATTATTTAGACGACGTGTAATACCATCACCACCTACAGCTCTCATGGTGGCTACTTGTTTCGCTGCCAAGACAGAGGTGACAGTTTATTTCTCATTCCTATTGTTTTGAACGACGCGTTATTACATCCTGGAACCCAATAAGTTTGTTACAGGGTCACGAATGATTCTAACAGCACAGGAAATATGAAATAGCAAATACGTGAAACAAGTGTATCAACAAAATCTCACTTAAATAAGACTGTGGTCCACTCGCGTATACTTGCCTCAGTAAGAGATATTTCCTGTAGTTTTACGTTCTGCTTCTTCATCCTAGATCTAGACCTGGTGAACAGCTTCGGGAGTGAGGAAATCCAGGCTGCCGGAAGTCAGGGTAACAGTGAAGGAAACGACTTGGCGGCCATGACGGTCATCATGAGCTTGCTGGATGCGTACGCTGGACTTGGTGAACCGGTGACTTCAGTGGCATGCCGTGGCCGTTGCCTTGAAACACACGTTCGCACTCCTGTTTACGCTGGCATCTCGCGAACCATTTCTCGCGTCGAACAGAGAAGAATACAGCATCGATGGACACTCATGCGAAGACATTGCATCTATAGCCTGTATTCACTCCGAATGGTGTGTGCGTTACCGCACAGAACTCTAAATCACGATTCGGTAAAGACCGAGCACATCAGGAAACGTTTCAAGGAACTGACGTCCATCTCTTCCAGCGCGGTTCATGGTAACCACGTGGTGTGCTTGTTGAAGAGTTCTGGTTTTATTATTTAGGCTTCACGTGTTTTAATACTACTTCTGCTTCTATACAGCGATGTCGGTTGTGCTCCACTATTTTCCTGTTCACAGAATAACGTGGGACCATGTCATACAGATAATATACCGAAACACCACTCTACTTGTGGCTAAGGTAAATAAAGTTAAAACTGAGCAACAGTCCAACTCACGTTGTGTAAGTTTCAATAGTGTGCTTGAATCGCGTTGTGTCTTAATCATGATGATCTTGACAATAATCGTGAAGGCTTTGTTTGTGTCATGAATTACACAAGCAAACTGAGATATGCAGCCAATTAAATTCTGTGTTCGCCATAAGTTGTCCGTTGCCACAGTTTTGTAATAAAAGAAATAGCGCAATGATATTCCATGATGTATATGAGGAATATCCATGGCAAGTGTGCCCGTAAAATGAAGAACCGGATATGCGAATATTTGTGTCAGGATCAAGGTCTTTACATGAGGTCGCGGTGTTATTGTTCCATGGCCTATTGTATTGAAGTTATTCGCTTTCTCCTGTTCAAAATACATGTGTTTGAAGAAATATGACATGTTTGTTGCTGTTGTCGTTATTCTTGTACCCTTGTGCCATTGCAGGCTCATTTAATTGCGCGAGCTTCGCGCCGAGCAATTCTGTGAAAGAAAGGGAAGATGTTTATAATGAGCTTTCTTCGTTCAGCGAACTGGGAGCGCAGAGAAAAACACAAAGGACGAAGCGAGGAACCACACAACACGAGCGCTCAACTATCAACTGATTTATTTTCCACATCGGAAGGACATATATAAACACAAAATGCGCATGTCAAAAAAGATTATGACGAAATCAATGGCAGTATGCGAAGCGTGTAATCACGGCACTTGTCTAAGGGTTATCTAGGTAGCTGAATTCACAGTCAAGTAGTGAGAAGGAAGGATGACTTATACATTGGTCCGTATTCCTGGAAATGTGATAGGCTTCAGAAATTTCGCGCGTAGTTTGATGAGGATGCCGGAACAGAATAATTGTATTCTCAAACAGAGGTTGGCACTTGCACGTGTTGTGTGGTTCCTCGCTTCGTCCTTTGTGTTTTTCTCTGCGCTCCCAGTTCGCTGAACGAAGAAAATGAATTACCAACTGGCCCATATTTTGATCCTTCTGCAATATATAATGAGCTTAACTCTGGGTACTCATCACACAGGTAACACACGACCTTGATTTGAAGCATTCTGTTTAGCCATTACTTGGGCATTTGCAACTTGGAAATGTTCATGTGCAATAGTGCGCCACGAAGATACCCACTTTCTTAATCGGTGCAGTTATCGGTGAGCATTGTTACAGCGAGTGAGTTATGCGGAATCACGCGAGGTAGCGAAGACTTATGAAACGGAAAAATGACAGCCACACGTTTGTAGCATGAACGCACGAAGAAATCCGCAAGGGTTTCTCGGAACAAAGATCTAGTGGAAGGAAAAATCGTGTTGGTTCCTGGACCATGACTCTTATTAGTTTGTTAATGCGGGAGAGAGAGATGAACGAAAAAGAGAGGCAGGGAAGTTAATCAAGCTATGACTTCGGTCATTGGGCTACCATACTGAACCATAAATCCACAGCAGAGAAAATAGCTCACACGGTCAAATATCATCATCACTATAGGAAGGTGGACCTATCTTCTGCAAGTGTGCTTTCTTAGCCCAGTGGCTGAGACACTCGACATTGTGGTGTGGTACCGTTGGTTCGAAACTGAGCACAGCCTCGAAGTATTTTTTTTAAATTTTAGACGTCTATTCATCTTTAGCGCAGTAATAAAAGGTTGAGAGATACACACGTCCCTCAAGCCTGGGTCCTTAGCTCAGTTGGCAAGACCCTCGCCTTTGGAGCGTGAGGCCCTAGGTTCGAAACTCAACGCACTCTACAAGTTTTATTTTGTTTCCTAGAAGATGGTTGTATGGACAGGCACGTTTAATAATCGAGGTGGATTCTATGCTATCGAAGTATACAGAAGCTCCGCTCGCCATCTCCTTTTCGAGTAGCGTAAGTAAATCAAGCCATTAATCTATCTTTGTTAGTCGAGTAAGAAAAATGGTTATGCATTATGCAGATGCCCCGAGGTTACAAACTGAAGGCTGGACGTGATTAATAAGCGTGAAATTTATTGTAAGAAACTCTGTGATAGCGGCTCAAATTTATTTCGACTTCACACCGCGCAATGATGGACCTCCTATGCGCGTAGGAGCTTCCCAAGATTAAGCTTCTCCTGATGCAATGGCTTTACAGCAATGCATGTGAAAAAAAAAAAACTCGAAAAAGTTCGGGCTCTCATCGCTGCAGATGAGGTACAACTTTTGTCTGACGTCACAACTTGCAACGAAGGATATACTGTGCGTTTATACGAAAGCCTTTAGAGCTGTAGCTTCCCCTGATGCATTTGCTTTCCCGCAATGCATGACGAAAAGTGGTCGAAAAATTTGAGGCCTTTATCAGCTCTGATAAGGCTAAACTTTTTGACTGACGTCACAACGTGCAACGAAGGATATACTTTGCGTTTATATTAAAGCTGAAGCTTCCCTGATGCTTTTGCTTTCCCGCAATGCATATCAAAAAGCAGTCGAAAAAGTTGGGGTTCTTATCAGCCCTGATAACGCTCAACTTTTGTGTGACGTCACAACTTTCAACGAAGGTTATATTGTGCGTTTACATTAAAGCCTTCCAGCTGAAGCTTCCCCTGATGAGTTTGCTTTTCCGCACTGCATGTCGAAAAGCGGTCGAAAAAGTTGAGGTCTTTATCAGCCCTGATAAGGCTCAACTTTTGTCTGACGTCATCAGATTCTTTTCAGCCATTTCCGACATCTGCGAAACGAAAATGTGCAATAGTAGGTCCACCGCTTCAAGGTGTGACGTCAGACAAAAGTTGAGCCTTATCAGGGATGATAAGGGCCTCAGCTTTTTCGAACATTTTTCGACATCCATTGCGAGAAAGGCAATGCATCAAGGGAAGCTTCAGTTGGGAAGGCTTTAATACAAACGCATAGAATAACCTTCGTTGTAAGTTGTGACGTCAAACAAAAGTTGGGCCTTATCAGGGGTGATAAGGGCCTCAAATTTTTCAGCTGCTTTCTGACATTCATTGAGGGAAAGCCACCGCATCAGGGAAGCTTTAGCTTGGGAAAATCTAATATAAACGTACAGTATAACCTTCATTGCACAGTGTGACGTCAGACAAAAGTTGAGCCTTATCAGGGGTGATAAGGGCCTCAACTTTTTCAACTGCTTTTCGACATGCATTGCGAGAAATCCAACGCATCAGGGCAAGCTTCAGTTGGGGAAGCTTTAATACAAACGCACAGTATAACCTTCCTTGCAAGTTATAACGTCAAACAAAAGTTGGGCCTTTTCGGGTGTGATAAGGGCCTTAAATTTTTCGGCTGCTTTTCGACATGCATTGAGGGAAAGCCAACGCATCGGGGAAGCTTCATCTCGGGATACTATAATATAAACGTGCAGCAAGGTATATGTAAACTGGTAGCACAACTTTCATAGCAGCTCATGGATCCTGTAGTCCGGGACTCGTTGCCACCGTCGCCGTCTACGTGAGGAGGGGACAACTAACAGCAAAAAACAATAAAAAATATAACATGACGTCACAGCCAGAAGCGGTAGCGACGTCACGCATTTGCTCTACATGGCGCGAAATTGAAAAATTGAAAATTTTCTTTACTGTTGACATTTTACGTGCCGTTATTAATACGCAATTTTATTGCGCCTCACTTGTGTCTCGCTAATTGCATGCGAGAGACAAAAACAAAAAAAACAAAGATTGTGGTAGCAAAGTTGTTTTATTAGCCAAATAACGTACTTGCAATATGCACAAGAAACTTCGCAGAGTCAATTGTGAGACAACTGTGTACTAACACAACAGCATAACAGCTCGACAACTCACGTTACCAATTTTCGAAAACCACTGCAATGAGACAGCAGCTTTGAAAGTATAGCTTTGGCAGCCGTAGGGTGCAGCGTCTCATTGTTTAGCGTGTCGTGTTCACCGTCGCCACAGGCAAGGGCACACCGGCCGTGCACCAGTGATAGCAGTCGGCAGTCCCATGAGCGACTCTCGACACATTCTGAGAGCTAGTTGTGCTCTGAAATGCCACACCAGTAAACAGTGCATAAAAAATAAGCAAACTACTTAAGATACACACGAAACCACCACGGAAAAGTGAGTGATATGCCTTGTTAGTCTGTCAATGCACCGAACTCACACGCCAAACTAACACACACTCCAAGACGCTCCAAGGCAAAACTGTTGACTCATGATGATATGACGATAGTTATAGCACGAGAATAGAACGACGACAAAGAGACAGGAAGGACACGAGAGCAAACTTCCGATCGAGCGCTAGCCTCCAACACAAGGGGGCTACTTTCTTAATCGGCGCTAACTTCCAACACGAGCGCTAACTTCCAAAGCGAGCGCTAACTTCCAACGGAGTTGAAAGTTAGCGCTCGTGTCCTTCTTGTATTTTTGTCGTCGCTCTGCTCTCGCGCTATAACTATCGTCATGTCATACCAACTAGCCCAAGCTACCACACTTCTATGTTGGCTCAAGTTGCCAGACTGCCTGCATGTACCCGCTGTTTCTGAAACTAAACAAACAAAATCTGCCACTCAACCACATACTTAACCACGATCTTAAAGTAATCTAATAATTTTTGTAACAAATAAATTTAAAACAATATAAAATAATTCTTCAATTATTTTTTTCTTTGTTTTCAATATTTGTCTTCTTCTCCCCTAGTCGCGCTTCAATCGTCACGCGGCTTTTCATGTCTGTCGCAATAGGTTTCGGACCCCTTTTCGTTCGTATTATCGAGACCTATTCATTTAGATTGACTTTCCGTACAGTATATCCTTCATTGCACAGTGTGACGTCGCACAAAAGTTGAGCGATATCAGGGGTGATAAGGGCCTCAACTCTTTCGGCAGTTTTTTTTATATATATCTAAGTGCGTCTCTCATAATCATATGGTGGTTTTGGGACGTTAAACCCCACATATCAATTATATATATATACAAGTAAACAAAAAGTAAAGTGGCTAGCAAAAAAAGACACAGTGTAGTAAGCAAACAGGCTTTCGTAGGCTCAACGCAGCCTAATAATGAAGTTTTTTTTTTGAATGAAGGCTAAAACAGACAAGACTTGCCCCATTTAACTGCGGGTCGTTGGCGTCGTTTCTAGCACGAAACACCCGACTTCACAGTTGTTGTTGTTCATTTAACTGCTGGACAACACGCAACGGTGATTCCACGCCACCCGGCTAGCCACACCTCACATGTAGAGACCACTAGTTTGACTGTACACTAAACACTGCCTGAACAGTGATTGTACACTAAAACACGATGATGTCATCTCGACCACAAAGTCTCACCAACTCTGATAAAGAGAAAGGAAAGAAAACGGCAGATTTGTATTTGGACAAGTCAAGGCATGCGTGTGAACAAGTTGTAAAGCAGCGGCGGCTTCACGACGTGTGCAATACGGCGTACCATTTGTGTTGCTCATATTGTGTTATCGACATACAAAATGTCACGAACCTGGGCTCTACCAGTGCCTATTCCGAGGAGTGCGATGAGGGTTAGATGTGCTATTTTTAAAGCAATGCGAAAAGAAATGTATGTGAAATCCTCAAACATATATAAAATGTGATATTTAATCGATGCCTTCACAAGAACAACTTCTGTAGCCACAGTCATTTTAAAATGGCAACTGACATCATTTTGGGCAGTCAAACTTGAGAGTTGATTTTTCATGCGAACAACTTATCACAGCTTTATTATATGAAAGAAGAAAAATCTAGAAATTAATGCAGCGTAATGAAATTCAACCAAAGTCAACAGTGAAACCGAAACTGAAGTACCTTCATTTCTCTCAAGTGCCATAAGTGGCTAACTTAACTAATTAAATAGTTTGTTAACTCGGCTTTGTTAGTTACTATCGCAGATGGTGTTTTTGGCCATTTAAGATGTCCGTGGCTACAGGAGAAGTGATTCTGGACTCATCGAACAACTAAATATGGCATTTCCTTAGTTTTTAACTATTTCGGGCACATATTTGAAACACGCGGCGTAACTACATGCCAATCGTAACTTCGCTGGCAGTAACCCATTCAATCGAAAAACCCTAGCTGATACGTGCCCCAGAAGTTGTGCTAGTCGCACAACACAGCGCTGGTCCCCTATAAATCAATAAAACGATAATATTTGTAATGCAAATGCATTTTGGATAAATAATCTGTGCGCTGCCCTTCTGGCCCACGTGTACCGAGACAAGTGGAAGTGACTTAAAGAAGCATACGCTGAATGTAAAAGAATATTCCTCTACTTCTCACCGAAATTCTGTGATCTTTTGTAACAGTCGTGAAAATCGTGCGTCACCTCAATGCCGTGTGCTATGCACTGCAGCTTCATTGTCCGCTCACCTTCACAGAGTGCGATGGCTCACGAATATTTTAACAGTCGAATCTGGGTAAGGGAGCCGCAATTTGCGCGGCCTATCTTGCGTGGATTATCCTGCGTGGTTTATCAGGTATGTACAACTTAAATTAGGTAACTCCCACTTTACTTACCCACTGGTCCAGTAAAAAGGAAGAACGCAACTATTAGCCAGGTAACGGTGGCTGTATGCGAAAAGACCTCGAAGCGACGGAAGATTCACACCAACCAGGACCTGCTCGTATGTTTATCAGAGGTGCAAACGCTTGAATTCAACGCGAGTTTGACTCTGGAGTGTATACACATTTGCATCGTGTGAGGGGTTTAACCTGAACCTCTCTAGCATTGCCACCTAGCATCGCCAAGTTAAAGCCTAGCAACGGCCTAAAAGCGTATGCGTGAGCACGGGGGAGAGGGCAGGGGGAGTGCAACTTTGGCCCCATGGATTGACACAGTAGGGAGGGGGGCGCTGCAAAGCGATGGACAAGCTTCGCCTCTTTGATGGGGACCCTGCGCACGCCTACGCCTAGAGGGAACCTTAGAAACAACGCTCATACTTTGCTAAGACCTAGAGACAACCTTGAAGCTACCACATTAGTCTATAGAATCGTCCAGTTTCTCTGTGTCACGCAGCTTTATTAGTGCAAGCTTAACACACTTTTTCTACTGCTCTTCCTCTAGCCCCGCCGCGGTGGTCTAGGGGCTAAGGTACTCGGCTGCTGACCTGCAGGTCGCGGGATCGAATCCCGGCTGCGGCAGCTGCATTTTCAATGGAGGCGAAAATGCTGTAGGCCCGTGTGCTCATATTTGGGTGCACGTTAAAGAACCCCATGTGGTCGAAATTTCCAGAGCCCTCGACTAAGGCGTCTCCCATAATCATATGGTGGTTTTGGAACGTTAAACCCCACATGTAATTGAATCATAACTGCCACGTCAAGAAGAGACCAGGTTGCCCCTAGCATGCTTAGATTTCTTCGCAAGATGCCCCCGCAACTAATGCTGTTCCTCCACTTGTTAGATGGCCTAAGGCTCCATCGTTGCGTTTTTTCCCCCTCCATGACCACAACTCATCATCACCACTACCACCACCACCACCATAATCATCATCATCACACATTCACAACCACCACCACAATCATAAAAATATTGTTTTACAGTTAATGCATCCTCATTACGTCACGTCATCGCGTGGTCGGAGGAGGTGACGTGGGTTTTTTTTTTCTTCGCGCATGGACGCGGATGCCCGCAACAAAACCAGGGACATGTGTAAGCTGCGCTATAATATTTCTCCCTCACAACTCCCCAAAATGTAGCTTCCTTCACAGATTTTCTGTCTTTTTTTTCTTCATTTCAAACTTGACGCTTGGTTTCTTCTACAAGGGACAATTTCAGGCACATGGGAACGACGTGAGATGGTATCAATATTTTCAACAGTGACTATTCGATTCTAGCACTGAAACAAGTAGGACCGTTTCTGAACTCGTTATTCGATAAATTTGAATACTCCCACAGCTCTCACCAGCACTCATCCTGTCCTTTTCTTTCAATTTCTTATAGAAACCATATTATTCTTTAGGTTACTTTGAATAATTTTCTTCCTTACGCATCGTTCATGGACTGGCCTCTGTTGCGAGCAAGTGTATTAGACTTGGAACCAAAACTGGAAGAAGAAGGAAGAAGAAGAAGTGGATCGCAACGAAACTATGGACGTCTGGTTGCGCCAAGATGTTGAGGAACCAACCAACCAACGTCTGGATCGGAGCGGTCGCGGTGCCGAAACCAGAAGCCTCAGCGA
Source organism: Rhipicephalus annulatus (assembly GCA_013436015.1). Classification (NCBI taxonomy): domain Eukaryota; kingdom Metazoa; phylum Arthropoda; class Arachnida; order Ixodida; family Ixodidae; genus Rhipicephalus; species Rhipicephalus annulatus. Next base: position 90,421 of record WOVY01003058.1, read on the forward strand.
CCACCTGCCGGAGCAGCCGCCTGGTTGCCCTGTTTACGTGCCTAACCAGACTGCGGCCAGAAAAGGGGCCAGCGAGGGACCCCCTTCCGATGCCAACGAAGAGGTATACTATCATGGGCGGGCGTACAGACAGGGTAGGAATGAGGATGTACATCAGCATTAATTACAGCTGTATCTCTCCAACCATAGTTCAATACGCAGTGTTATGGCTAGGCAGGTCCTTTACCATAATGGCAACCAAAGGTCCATGTGGTGCATTCTAAGATCTCTTCGCTTCCCACTTTTACCCTCTAAAAGACCAAATCCAAAGGCAAGGCGCTGTAAGCAGCCCTTCAATTGTTTTACTTTTGCATCCATTACGGCTTGATTTCCTTCGTACTCGTCTAATGCGGAAGGGGCATGGGGCTAATGAAAAACCCTGAGCATGCCAATAGGTAGAATAGCACCTACTTACCTCGGTCAAGTCATAGTGATTTTTCTCCTGGGACTTGGATGAGTCAGGGAAAACTGGATGAGTGCTCATTTGCCTTGTCACGTTTAATTTCGTAAATGAGATGGCTGCATTAACTTGTTTTTGGGCTTTCTTGAATTGAAAGCTTTTAATTATGTAAATTGTTTCTATTCTTTTTCCCATCTTATATCCCCTTTATCTCTGTGTTTCCCTGTAATTGCCTGTGATTGCTGAACATTGTATTCCTGCTTCTCTAATCATGAAGGAGTGTAAAGGCACAATGTGGGCTCATAAAATAAACTTGAAGAAAATGCGCTTTCACTCAGAAACAAGGAATAAGGAAACAGGCGCCGTCTGCAGTGTTGCAGTTGATTGGTATAATTCACGACCCCGTATTCGGGTGGCCGCCATGGCTAACATCTCGCAACTTTTGACTTCTGCTTTGGCGCAATATGCAGCCATTGTTTATGGTATTTGTAAATAAAGCACACTATTTCCAGGCTGCTCTTTCATATAAACCTATGCTCGTACGCGTCCTTCCCCCACCAGCAGAATGGTGCGTGAAGTGGCGTAGTTAATGCATGTTGGCAAACGTATTACTATCTGCTTGCTCATGCTGCCCCCCCACCCCCCACCCATCTATGCTGATTATACACGCTACTTTTAGAACCTGGTGCACAGCGTGTGTTCTCATAGGAACTTCACAAAAAAGCATATATCCGCGTAAAACTTAAGCTGGACTGTTCATATCCACCAGGTTTGACTAGCTGAAGCTCGACTGGCATTGTGTGAGCTCTAGCAGACATGTTCGACCAGCGATTTCAAGTAAAAACTGCTTAAGTGCGTAATGTTCATTTACTTGTTAGGCTGTGGTGTTCCAAAATTACTCTGCATACGGCAAAGACTCTTAACTATGTTGCATAATCTAGTCGCACGGCACATTCAATTTATTGCAATTTACTATTTTATATGTAGGCTATTTGTCACCTGAAGACAACAAAGAGAAAACAATTACGCTTTCATTTCTATGGTCTTTATACAGAATAGTAGAATTCCTTGTTCTAAACAGTACGCATAATACCACGCCTCTTCAACTTGGCCACAAATTTGGCGTTAAAATTAAATGACATGGCTACTTTCGCTACTACAAGCTTGCGTTCTGGCTCATTTTTAAATTGACCTAGCGGCAACATTCGGTGCAGGTGTATGTTTCTTTAGTGTGTCTGTCCGTGAACGCGGTTCCAAAGTATGTTCCAGAATATGATTGATTGATATGTGGGGTTTAACGTCCCAAAACCACCATATGATTATGAGAGACGCCGTAGTGGAGGGCTCCGGAAATTTCGACCACCTGGGGTTCTTTAACGTGCACCCAAATCTGAGCACATGGGCCTACAACGTTTCCGGCTCCATCGAAAATGCAGTCGCCGGTTTCAGAATATGTCCAAAAGAATTTGTATATGTACTTCAGAGTATTTGTATATTAGGTGTTTGGGTATATTAAGTTAGCAATAAATGACAGTTCCGATGCACATTGCTGGAAACCTTGTGATTCAAAGCGATGGCGATTCTCTTATACTCGAACACTATTGAACTGTATTCATTAATCCACAAGATGCCAGAAATTGAGCTTATTCTACCGGTTGATATCCTCGATTGTCTACTTGCCGTTTTTAGTCACTTTGTTTATTAACAACGTTTTTGTACCTTTCTGTTTATCGTGCATGATGGTCAATCAACAAAAAAATAAGAAAACGCAAGTTCAGTGCTACTAGAAATTAGAAGAGACAGTCTATTCTATCGAGTTCATCTACAAGGGATATCATCGCGCAATTTTTTTGGCACAGTTGAGACGTAAAAACGCGTGCATTTTGTTTAGCGTGATAAAAATAAGGTTGGCAAGAAAAAAAAAGATAACTTGTGTTTACGTAAAACAATGAGTCCCTAAAATTCCGCCATGTGTGATGCTGTTTCGCACGACTTCTGTTTTGACGGCAGTGTTATGTGCGTATATAACCACGTCAATGTTATGTGATTCGCGTCATCGCAGGGTGGCGTGAGACGAAACATGATCATCTCACTAGTCGCCAGCATGGTCCTTTCGGTCGCCATCTACGTAATGTGGCACGTGCTCGAGGTCTCGTACCGGCACAAGGCCGGAGTCCTGGTCAGGGCTGAGGACGACAGTACGACGAGGCCGAAGAAGGATAACGTACGATCGACGCCACAAACCGCGCCCTCTTTCATCTGCACGTCACCCAGCTGCGAACAGTTCTCCAGCATCTTCCAGGACGCGCTGTCATACGACGAGGAACCCTGTTCGGACTTCTACCAGTTCGTCTGCAAGCGCTGGAGCGCGCGGCTGCCGCACGAGTACACCGTCAAGGCGCAACACCTGCACCACATCATCGCGGTCATGCGCCGCGTCCTCGACACCCTCCCGCACTCCACGGCGTCCAGCTCCTCAGAGGAGAAGGCGGCCGATCTCTACTGGGTCTGCATGCGGCCAGAGGCCAACGTGGAAGCGCTCCGAGAGTTCATGCGCATAGAAGGCGTCGCCTTCGATGACGACGAGCCGGGCGAGCACCCGCTGAAGCGTATCGTGCACCTGAACGTCCGCTATGGCTTCGAGACCGTCTTCAACATCGGGCGAGGGCAGAGTGCCACCGCCGCCGAGTGTAGCGGCGCTAAGTGGACGTTCGTCTTGGAGAAAGTCGACGTCCACGCGTACGCGCCCTTTGTTGAAGAGCTGACGAGCAGCGTCCACTTCATCCGGAAGGCGTTCGCGATAGTGACCGGGAAAGACATTCCTGCTGAAACGCTTCGCGACATCATCAGCGTTGACGCGTTCGTGGTGGACCTGCTTCGCCAGTTTTCCTGGTTGCCCAAGAGAAACGTGTTTCAACTCGGGAAAGGTGGCTTCTTCGCAGGCAATGTGACTGTGGCCGACATGTTTCTCTACCTGGGCGAGTCGCTGCGCATCCAGTTCGACGTACAGGATTGCATAGTGGTCGCATCGATCCACATTATTCGGCTTCTGGAAGAGGTTCTTGCAAAGTTTAGCACGACCCAATTGAACAGGTGAGAAATGAGTCAACTCTCAACAATGTTTGTTTACATATTCTTTTTGTAGCGGCACATATGTTCTTCCTTGACCAGTTATTTCTCTGTTATTTCATTCCCCATGAACTAATCATTTCCTGACCTCGGAGATTAGTTAATATGTTCACTTGAGCTAAGGCGTCCTATAGGTGTATGACATTAGAAATTTAGCTGTAGTGGACCATGTCACGTATAATAACTGAACACGCCAAAAATAATCGCATCGATATACATTATGATTCATATCCATTATACAGCTTGCCGAGTCTCGTCTATCTAGAGGAACACTACCACGAGGGGATAGAGGTCGGCGGCTACTCAATCGTCTGACCACTGACGTACCTGGAGGAAAATGGTGGCGGTGGGAATGGTGGCTTCAACCCCACCCCCTTCTCAGTCATATCCTTTTACAATTTCGAATACATGTACGCATACAAACGCACGCACGAACATACATAAATGGTGTTTAACCCGCCCCCGTTCCCCCCAAAATTTTCTGGCTACATCCTTGGTCTTGAAGAAAGACTTACCTCGATAATATTGTTTTACAGTTCATGTTGTTGTCACAGGTACGTGCAGTGGTCGGGACTGAAGCGGATCTTGCCCATCGCCTATCCGTCTATCATGGCGCCAGTGGAGCTTCGGCACTTCTACTGCTACACCATGCTGGAACGGTTGCTGCGCTACGCGCTGTCTAGAAGGTTCCTGGAAAGCGTCGTAGTGCCCGAAGGTCGCGCGACGCGCGAGGCCTCGACCATGATCAGTGTCATTCTGCGATCGGCTCTTTCATTCGTCGACGACAGTAGCTGGATGAGTACGGGCCAGAAGGTCAGCATTCACCTCGAGCTTGCCAAGAACATCCGAGTCTTGGGGTACCCTGACTTACAAGACCTTGGTAAGGGAAAGAATGTGGGCCTCGGTGGAAATATAGCATTGCTGTACTGCAGCACGTACCTCCGGGGTAGGTCGATGAGCGTAAAAATGTAAAGTGGGGCGAGTTAGTGTTGAACCGCTTGCGTGAAACACGAGATCATAACGAATGCGTAAAAATGGGTCTTATGTTCTGAAGATGCGCAGGTACAATTGCTGGTTTAGTGAAGCACAGATAAAACGGTATTGTTGACGATAGTTATAGCGCGAGAACAAAACGACGACACAGAGACAAGAAGGGCACGAAATACACGAGCGCTCGTGTCCTTCGTGTCCTTCTTGTCTCTGTGTCGTCGTTTTCTTCTCGCGCTATAACTATCGTCATGCCATAACAATTAGCACAAGCTGCCACACTTCTAAGGTATAGTTGAGTTATTGTAGTGAGCTTGAGTGATGTTATTGATGTCACTACGGATAGACAGCATTTGGCAACAAATTGATCATTCGATAGCACTAAGACTAGTCGTCAATGACCAAAAAGTGGCCAAGTCTAGGTAGTGCTAGCCTAATATAACCAGTGTTTGTAGTAGCCGGCTCAGGGAGGCTTCTAGTCGAGAACAGTTGAACTCAGCAAGATGTCATCTACTTCGTGGACATCATAGCCCGCTGCTGGAGATGGGTGCAGAAAGCTAACGAAGAAAGTTTAACAGAACCATCGGGGCAGGCTCATGCTCATACTGAAAACAAAGACAAAAAAGTGTACAGTGTACTTATCATGCTTTCTAAATGCCGGGATCAGTGAACGCTAAAAAGTGATGTATCTTGTACCTCCAGATTGCCTGCATGAGTACTCTGAGAACGTGAGCAGTGCCAATGCCCTTCTGTCTTGGGCGACAGCGGCGTCGACAATCAGGGCATGCCAGCTGAGCAGGACTTCGTCGTCTGGTCTTACCTTGTACCCAATGAGCACGGATGTGACGTTTAGCTCGCAAGCACACACGCTGTCCGTGCCCGCGGTGTTGTTGATGCCACCTTTCTTTGGCTCCGAGGGCCTTCCTGGCATCAACAATGGGGCCCTGGGTTCGGCCGCATCCAGCGCACTCATGGGACTCCTGGCGGTCTCTTTGTCAAGGGGCCAACAACTTTCGGGGACAGACGACAGTGGAGGCGGCTTCAGCAGGCGATTAGTAAGACTATCAGTTGAATACCCGATAGCCAAGACAGTGTAAATGCCGGAATGGGCGGGTATCACGAAGCGCAAATAGAACGAAATCTTGCTATTGTATTTGCACACATAAAGAATTGGTTCTTCAGAGCGGTCAAATATTCATTTCTTTTCAAATCCTGTGATGTGCAGCAACGGTTGTCGGTGCCTGCAAAGCGAGGAGTTTAGATGAATGTAAGGCAATGAGTATAGTCGTCATTTGAGCGCAAGATACGTTTTTGTTGTCTCAGCCGACGTGGTATGCAGTTTTCAAAGCGACTGTGTATATCGAATGAAAAGGAGCCTCTTTCTGCGTCATTCCAAAGATATGTTGTTCAGAAATTAGGGCGCTGAATACTTGGTTTGCTATAGGAAGTTAATATTTTGAAAATATTTTTACCTAATTCACTTCACGTTTTATATTCAAGTGTTTCAAGTTGATAGTTTTTTTTGTTTGTATTTCTTAAATAGCGTAGAATTCTTGCACCCAGGCATATGTATTCAGGTTTATCAGAATATAGATGAACTGGCGAATGATTACGCTGAGGTCAGTGAAGCAAAATTAACTGAAATGAGCCTCAGACATAGTGAGAGTCTATAACGCAGCACTGACGATTGCATATTATTGAATACACTGCACCTTAATCACATAGGTTCAGGTAAATCGAACCTTCAGCCTTTATCTGTCAAGACTGCGTTGTTCTGGCGCTTGTTGCCTTGGTGTACCGACTTCTACAGTTCTCCTACAGAGTGGACTACAGAGTGGGCTCCTACAGGGTGGACAACGCGTACACATCTGTGATGCAGAAATTCACGCGTTGTTGGATAGTTCGAGATGCACTACCTAAAGGACACGCAGTCGCTGCAATGTGCTTGACTATAAGGGCCCTGAACGTCATGTCGGCTCTATTATAACTGCATGGTTTCTCATTGGTTGATTTGTACAGTAAATCTAGAATGAAAAGCGTCAACACAGGCAGGCACAAACTGCGTTGATTCAATTGAGCGTGAACGTCATGTCTGCTCTATTATAACTGCATGGTTTCTCATTGGTTGATTTGTACAGTAAATCTAGAATGAAAAGCGTCAACACAGGCAGGCACAAACTGCGTTGATTCAATTGAGGAAGGAAAAACATATCGCAGATGATTACAAACAGGGTCCAGCCTCTACATTTGTCAAGTTCGCTGTGGTATAGAACACTATATTCAGGGATTTCGACAGAAACGCTTAGGCATACACTCTAGTGCTCAGAATCACTATGGCAGACCACTGTTCTTGGCAGAAATGAGGATGTCGGTACAACCGCAGCTCTAATGCGCTATGATAACCCACAGGAATGCTTGAGAAAGTCCTACCAGGAAGATATGGGAGCCGACCTGGGCGCGTTAAACAAGATGGCCGCGCTGGCTGATTTCGTAGGCTTGCTGCCAGCCTATCGGGCCTTCGTCTCAACGGCGTCCGCGCAGCGGCTGAAGGGCCTCGAATGGATGACCGAAGAGCAGCTGTTCTTCGTGGCCTTCTGCTACCAGCAGTGCGAGAATGTGGGTAACCAGCGGTCCTCCACGGCCACCTTCCGCTGCAACGTGCCCCTCAAACACACGCCGCAGTTTGCGGACGCTTTCAACTGCTCGACTGGATCTCCGATGGTTTCTCCCGAGCGGTGCACTTTCTGGGACGAAGATTGGTCGAGATCCGGGGCGCTAATCCAGACGAAGTCATTGTCATCTCACTTGGGCGCACTGAGGCCATCCCACTATTGAGAACCGCAATTGCTGCCCAACAATGCCTATTACGTCAACAATGTAATATTATCACAAAGAAAAGGTCCGCTATTGCTTGCCACACGCAACAATTGTTATGCGATGTTTTAATCGATGAAAACAAAGAATCGTATTTGTGAAGCTTCTGTGGCACGTTTATTGCAGCGCTTCTTGTTTGCTGTGAACGCCTATAGTCATTTTGTTTTCGAGCATAGTAATTCGCTTGTTGCTCACGCTAACGTTTACTTTGTTGGTAACTGGGACCATGTGTCGATATAGCTTTGTACTGCGGAGCTATGTTTCTTCTTTCGACTGGTGTTTTGTTCTTGAAGGAAACGTTGTTTTTAAGTGATAATTGTAACCAGCCCTATAGGTTTACAATAAAACTGGACTTGGTGCCAAGAAACATTTGTTAATGCTAAGAACTTTTATTGTTCTTAAAGTGAACAATACCGTGCTACATATCGAGCACCGTGTTTTCATGTAATATATGCGTGACCATGTCATGGTAAGGTACGACTCTCGACGGCCCACGGCGCAAACAATAACCTCGTTCGCTTTCTCACAACGAGCGTATCAGTTTATTTATAAGCTTGTAAGTGATCGTACGATAATTCAAAGCACTATGAGCAAAAAAAAGGGGGGGGGGTTAGGGATAGTCTTGTATCTCTCGCATGCTTTTGAATTCTTCTTGGGGAAGGCCGGAGATGTAGTCCTTGATGTACTTTGGTATTAGCTTAGCGACAAAAGACTTGAGATATTCTTTTCCAGTATTCAGCAGGACTCTTCGGTCTAGGCAGCTTGCAGGTTCTAGAAACAAACAAAACTGTTTTTTTTTACCTCAAACTACGCTAAACAGTGATACGACACGTGTTGCTTACAGATGTGCTACTAGTGGTGGCCTAAGAAGGAAATAACTTTACATTTAAGGACTCGTTCCCTTTGTTAGAAGCAATATATTAATGGGATCTAACTAACAATCATGTGAAGGAAACTATAGGTGATGGTATAAGAAGTAATTGTAATGTAAATGTGAAGAAAGAAAAGTGAACGAAAAGGTAGCTTGGGACCAAATCTGCGACCGTCGAATAACGCGTCCGATACTCCACCAACGGAGCTACCCCGGCGGCTATCCCCGCGACCATTTTATGGGGTACATATGTGGTCTTAAAACCCGTATACAGTTTGAGTGTAGAAATTCACTGTGATATCCGTAGAAGTGATGATTTCGTACTGCGACTTCAAAAAAAAAGTCAAAAATGCGAACGGCGTGAGCATGACAGGTTTTTTAAGAGCTCGAAACACGTTTTTCGTTTCTTTCACAGATACGTGTAAATGTCCAGTCAGCATAATATTCACGAATCGAAGTCGTCGCTGCTAACTGCACGGCGCTACGGTCGCGACAGTGGACGCAACGCGGGATCAACTTCATCATTTATATATTTTGCACTCTGAGCACAGCAAAGTAACACTGCATCCTCGAAAGTCTGCGCAAATTCCGATCGATTTTCATGGCTGAAATTTTCTTTCTTCAACCGTTAATAACAGAGGGATAAAAACAGATACCAGTGCAGAACAGATGACAAATTTTGCGCACATTGTGTGCTTGTGTGCTGCTAACTAAACATCAAAAAATGAGTGAAATTGTCATCTTTTACTATGAATTCTAGAAAAAGTTTATGTGTGCCACCTTTCGCGGTGCGTAGATGGTATGCGCTTACCTTGAGAGTGAACCAACTCGACCGCAAGCAACACCAGAATGTAGACGCACAGCAGTTTTCTCATGGCGGCCTCTAGTAAGAAATGTGTAATATATCGCCATCGCTTTCGTGCTATGTTTACTGAAAACGCGTCATTCTTACCTGGTGCAAGCCAACGGCTCTCCTGCAACGACGACGTTTGTTCCAACTACGAGCGTGAGTATACGTTCCTTGTGGCACACCCCCTTTCGTGGGCGCGACTTAAGAGGACACCTCTATACCGGACGTCTGAGACATCCGCGTCCACGAGATTAAGCAATTCCGGCCACGCACGCAAAGTTTTCTTCGTTGTCTACACGACTCCGGCGTAGTTGATTCATACGAGAATGCTCGAATTCCACGTAGGAATATAACGCGCGCCATTCGAGTTCAATTCAGCGTGGTCATAGCAGCAGGCCTTGCGCAGAATGTGTCATCAAGGCCGTCATGAGGCGTGTAACTCTGTTGGCACTTTTTGAGATTGTGACGTACTTGGGAGCTTCATTATCGCGGCTCACAAGATTTCGCGTTGAAGTGAGAAATGCGTAAGCCTGGCGTCTGTCTCTCTATATACCTCACTAGGAAATAGCTTATCTAAGTGGCACGACACGTATTCATTCAGCGGTTCTTGTTTACATGCAACGTGTGATTCGATCGGTACCAAGATATGTTCTACCAAGATATTATACCCTTTTAAGGGTCCCGACAGTGTTTCAATAAATAATGTTGATAGTATGCTCTCCGCGTTGTTTTTGTCTGCGTTCTTTTTATGTGAAACATTTTACGAGATGTGACAAACCAACGAGTTTAAGTTGTCTACATATAAAGTGCTGTGTTTGGTTCCTGGCGTCCTCAACCTGTTAAGCGCTGTTTTTTCATTCAAAATAAGTATGTCGCAATCAGCCCAGTTCAAGAGGCTAATACACCACGCACCTACAGCTGCTGACCTGCCAGCAAGCATGATTAAAGGACGTCATTAAATCACATTGTGTAGCATAGATATGGATATGGGTCAATGTCGCGGCGCTCACGTAGTTTATGTGAACGCATAGAAGAACTCAAGCTGCCCAAGGTCATCCGTACCTCTCTCATAGTCTCAAAGGCGTTTTTAGAACGTCGTACACCACGAACAAGCTAATTATTTGATCCACGTTGCACACCATTATCGTGTTTAATGTGCAATATGTGCAACGCAATCAGTATGAATTAAGCAGCATGCAACTCGTAACCCCGCGTAGTACAATATATGCCTTATTACGAGAAGTCTGTGCTACTCGAGCAACTTTTATGGCAGGAAGTCTGGACCTTTTCAGGTTTGTCGTCCTGCGTAAGGATTGAAAATTGTTTGGCAACCAAGCATTCAAATATTAACATGGCGTGCTCAGTGCTTTTGTAATTGGCGCGACGCTTCCATTCTGTGTGTGAACATGGGTTAGATGCCGGCCGTCACGGTCGCAATTCTATGGAGGCTAATTGCTGCACTCTGCGATGTCATCGCACGTTAGAGAACACGGGGTGGTCAATATTTACGGAGTCTTTTTCTCAGGCATCGTTCATGATTCTGGCACGCAAGACCTTGGAAATTATTAATGATTGGCAGACGTATTCACCGCTCGCAGAGTGTGCATGGTGGGCGTCACTAAAACATCAAGTGAAATGAGAGGCATAGTTTATGAAAAAAAATAATAAGGCAGCTCCGCGTAATATTTACAGGGGTCTAACTTTCCGAAACCAAGTTATAAGTGACGCTGTAGTAGAGGGCTCTAGACATATCGCCTTCCTGGGATTATTTCACTCTTTACTGCAGTGTGTCACAAATTCGCGACACACCGAAAAACTTCACGCGAGCAAGCCACGAAGTGCGTGCCACCTTTAACGCCAGTTGTCAAATGCTCACTGGGAACAAAGCGTTCAGCACGAAAAATCCAGCGCCGTCTTATCTGAGGTATTCTATGCTGGAACTAATTGTTTTGTAGCTAGTGGTGGAGAGCACGAAGTGCGTGCAACAGCTCTCCATTGGTCGTTCTTTCTCGCCTGAGTGACGCAAGTTCTGTCTTTAATAATTTTATTTGTTTTGTGTGTACGCACCCAAAGTCTGGTACACGATTTGCTACGTAGTTTGGAAGAACGTTTTGTTTTCTCTTTTTTTGCAAGGTAGTCTGCGACGTAAATAAAAGTATGCATTAAAGTCACGTTTTAGATAATTTAACTGCAGAATCATTTAAGCGTTGCTATTTGAAGCTGCAAAAGTAAAAGAAATATTTCGTTTGGTGGTTTCATGATTCGGACATTAAAGGGTTAATGTGCACCTAAATTCAAGTACACGAGCCATGAGCGTTCTTGCTTCCATCGAAAATGCGGCCGCCAGGACCTGGATCTGGTCCCGTGACCTGCGGGTCAGAAGTCGCGCAGCCATAACCACTAGACGACCGCGGTGGAGCTAAGGAAGTTTCTCCCTAATGGCGCCGAGCCTGAAAAAAGTGTGGAGCTGGACAATGTGTTGTTTGTTAGTATCCAGGATGCAATAGCACATAACTACTCTGGAGGATTCGCCAAGAAAACATGCATTAGCCTGTGGAGGGTAACTCCACTATCACTTCTCTTCGGTTTTTTTCTTTCCTGCTGTCTTTCTTTCTTTTTGTGTTTTTCAGTTTCTTTGTCTTTTCTTCTTCATATTTCTATTTAGTTCTGTATTTTTTCCTATTTTCCCCCTTTCTTTCTCGGTGGCCTCCTTTTTTTTAACATGAGTTTTTTATTCCGGGGTCCACCAAGACTCCGCTGACGTATTTCCGTCACGGATATGACGCTGTAAAATGTACACTAGCAAATTGCAAAGAAAAGAAAACGGGAAGAAAAAGTTCCTTCGTGGTCGTCGAGCAAGCGACCTCTCGCTCCTCGGTGCGAGACGCAATAGCTCACAATGCACGAGTTGCTTATAGCTTGTTAACGACAAGCTATTTATACACACGACGTAGCGTTGGTAGTCCACGGTGCTCAGCAACGTCTGCGGGTTTTCGTCCTCAGCAGCGAGATGGTGCCAGAGTTGAAGCCCCGAGCCACCCCACGCATTGCAATGCGCTCGCGTCGCCACATGGCGTGGTCATAAATGTTCTCTGGCGTGCTCTCTCACTCGCGCGCACGCTTTTCTCTAGATTCGGAAACTTCGTACTTCTGGTGCATTTTCTTTGGCGCGAGCGCGAGCTACAGATGGCGCTGCCGCAGGTAACTTTTCCTGCGTTACGCCAGGCGAAGACGACAGCATAAAACAGCGTCCCCTCCACCCCACCCAAAGTGCTCCATATTTAAAACTTGTTCAGTGGGGGTTGACTTCGTTCTACTGTCGCACAGCTTGAGAAAATACAGTGAAGGCATTGGGCAAAGTGTCCGAAAAAAATTCGCACAAATATTGCGTGAGACAAATTTTAGTTGCTTGTTTCTCAGTGAAAGGTCTCACTGTTCGCACGAAATGCAAGGCAATGGCTAGCCGCTTCTAAATGGCGCTCTGTTCAAGTTCCTACGCGAAACCTAATTCTTTGTTGACTCCCGCAAGACAGCCCCTAACAGCATCGCTGGTACGCTTTTGGTCTTCTTCCTGTAAATGAAATATTTTGTCAGCCCTGTACGGGAGTGAAATTGAAGTGGTACGTGGAACAAGAGTAAGATATCTATGCTCTGTTCACTCACCTTAAGTTGGCTGATAAATTCATCGTACTGAAATGCAAACAATACAGCGTTATTGCAGATACCGTTGCAGTACTGCCTATACATTTTTTTTTCTTTATTGCCTTAATTTTTTAAGCTTCTGGATATGCGTCGATCAGTGACGGTTGATAAGCTACGTCAGAATAGTGTTTCTTTATGCGTACAAATAGAAGAATAATAATGTAATACTTTTGTCTTATATAGTGTGATAATTAAATATAGCAAAAAATAAACGCTATTTATAGAGCTTCGCATACAACGCACTTCCAATGCACTCTCAAGTGTTGACCGAGCTCACCTAATTCGAATTTTTTTTTAATTTTCCTAGTTAGTTCAAGCAGGCCCACACAGCACTCTGCTGCATGCGATGCATATATATATATATATATATATATATATATATATATATATATATATATATATATATATATATATATATATATAGAGAGAGAGAGAGAGAGAGAGAGAGAGAGAGACAGTTTTACAAGTAGTCGAACGCAGTGCGCTATACGTGGTCTCAGAATGTGTAAGTAATCCACAAACAACGCCTGTTGAATTATTCAATTACCAACAGAGTAGTAGTCAGAGGCACAGCTCAGAAGCCCGAATACCAAGAACCACCTTACGTCTCTATTCCTTTGGTATTCGTTCGATTACCCAACATTGGTAGCACACTCACTATGCGCTATATTTCTAAACTTATTTCGCTCTAAGATGCGAAGGGTGCCATAAATCAGCCTTTACCAGGACAGTTCCCGCTTGACGGTTGGCCTTGCACATAAGGTCGACAATTTCATGAAGCTCCAGGCCTGGAATGCGTGTTATAATGGCGTTTACTTCTGTTTTTACCTAAGATAAACAACAGACACGAGGAAACTATGAGCGATTATAATTTTTCAATACTTGGCCACCGAATAGCGCCCAAACCAGAACAAAAAAACGTAACTAATCTCTCCGTCATAGGAATCGGTATGGCACGAAAGTGAAACGCTTCTTCAGACTAGTAGTTGGTTGTTTGTTGTTCAATGATATATAAGAGCTTGTACAATGTGAACTGGTGTTTCGCCGCCACAGCACCGTTTGATGGTTTGATGTGCAAGCACGGACAATAGCGCATAGCGCCACATCCGCATCCCGACGACAGTGACGTACATGATCCTGATGGAACTGTTGCTAGAGCTGAAGTTGTTATCGTATACGTGGACACACAATATCGCAAATATCGCGTAAAGTTGGCACCAACATGCACATAGTAAACACTGTATACAATACTCAATATGCGCTCCTTCATGGATTGTGTCCGCTCCAGATATTGATTTATTGATTGATTGATTGATTGATTGATTGATTGATTGATTGATTGATATGTGTGGCTCTAACATCCCAAAACCATCATACGATTATGAAAGACGCCGAAGTGGGGAGCTCCAGAAATTTCGACCACCTGGGGTTCTTTAACGTGCACCCAAATCTGAGCACACGGGCCTACAACATTTCCGCCTCCATCGGAAATGCAGCCGCCGCAGCCGGGATTCAATACCGCGACCTGCGGGTCAGCAGCCGAGTACCTTAGCCACTATAGGCCACTGCGGCGGGGCAGTCCGCTCCCGAATAATATATATGCTAATGTACGCCTGTGATCACACATACCACACTGCGTTTTTGCAACATGGTAGGCAGAGCTTCGTAGTTACAGCAGTGAACGCGTCAACGCGTTCCACGTAGCGCTGGCCTAATTCCTTGATGCACCAAGGCACGACGTTCGTCCGTCGACATCGTTGCCTTTCTGCCGCAGCGCTAATTGCCGCAGTTTTTGTACTCGGTGCTGTCGCACTGAAAGCAGTAGCCAGCCGAGACACACCGTTAGGTTTGAAAGATGTTTAGTTCGATTCGCAGGGACACAACTTTTTTTCTTCCGGTATTTTCGTTGTCACCCATTTGTGTGCATTTTACATCATGTCCATGAAGAAAACGCATCAGTAAAGTTTTCGTGGACCCCGCCATAAAACACACACACACAAAGAAATACAGGTTCCACAGACTAGATATTTATGTTTCAAGTTCAGGGGCGTGAGAATGTCCAGTAGCAGCTTTTGAATTAAATACAGCAATGAATTATGAGGGAAACAAATTAAAATGTCGAACCGAATATTGGATATCAAAAACATTAATTTTCGGAGGCGCCAATTTTTACCGCATGTGTTCATGCAAAATAGATTTCCGTCGTGGAATGTGGTCGCGGGTATTGCTTTATAGTTTGTTTGCTTGACGTGCGTTACTTTAAGGAGTGTCGAGGAGGTCGACGGGCCACGCCGTGTAAATTACTCTACTGAGCGCTGGTTTGAGCTACTGAACTAGCACGCTATCGCAGGAAATGATTAGAAATATTTGCGCTCCTTGAACAGCGTCGAGCGACGGGGCCACGGAGCTGTTAAAAACGTCGATTTATCAAGCAACCACTTTGATAAATCTCATTGTAAGTATTCTATTCGCGAACAGAACTGCTCGCAGAGCTATTATTTGAATTGTGCTAGAGTCTTAGGCACTTCTATTTATTAAAGCACTTTTTTGTTTACTTGCTGAGATCAGAATATACAAAATGTGTGAAACAGGTAGTCAAAGCAACAAATACGATGTTTTGTTATTTATATTTGTTGTGGAATTGTTGCGAAAATGCCCGAAAGATAATTTTCTTCAATTGAATAGACCGTAAATGTTTATATTACGACGTTGTTCATATAAGCTGCGTCGATATGCACACTGTCATAACAAAGCAGATATTTGCTGCCTTGCAATTTGTCCGCAGCCGCAAAGCTTGGGTGACTTCGCCCCTGCATAGCCTTTTTTTTTTTCTTGTTCACCTGCAAATGGTAAGGGGAAGCCAAGGCGAAAGCTGCGATTTATTTCGTTTTTTTTTTTCACAATTAACGACTCACTGAAGTTTGTTGTTCTGGGATAACATTCCTTCTCGTGTGGCCGGCTGAGTAGACAGCCTGCTAATGCTATTACAAAAAACAAAAACATTTTCTCGTGTAATGACTCGGAAACTTACTTTTATTTCGTTGATCTGTCACGCGGGGGAATTGACTGAAGAGCTAAAGCTAAGGCTAATCACGGAGGAAAAAATCGTGTTTTTGAACACGCATGCAACTCACGAAGTACACTCATCAAGTTGTCAGCTAAAACAACAAGAACAGACCAGAAGGGCAAAAAGAGTTTAGTCACCTTTTTGAACACACATGTAGAACACGAAGTGAGTTAATTATTTTTCCACGTCCACACTGCTCATAACATGCGCAAAGGTGCACTGCGGACATCTTACATTACCTTCGCTGATTCTACCTACAATAGGTCGCTAGAAAATTGTTGAGGGGAAGCGCGCATACGTGAAGTACCGGCGGAGAGCAATGAAAAAGACCTGATAATTTGTTACAAGACGATATCTATTGCTGATATATAGTCAAGGCGCTAGATATTTAAGTCTTTTTTTTTTCTTCAACGAGGCAAAATAGAGCAGCGAAACATGATTTAACGAGATCATTGCAGCGTATAAGGGTCTATTAAACGTGTAGAAGCTACAAGAACACGAACAGAGGATGGCTTACACCTTCTGGCAACATCTTCATTGCGCAGCGAAACATTGCTTCGAGATGGACCCCCGGGTAAACTGCGGCAGATATGTGAACAGTACGCATTTACCACACACCAGTCATTGTTTATTAATCCCACTGTGAGGCATTTGTAAAATTCCAAGATGGGCTAGCATATTGAACGTGGCTATATGTAATGATATTTTGAGTTAAATAAGCACAGCGACTTAGTTTAGGAGCGCACGTGGCACGACCTTACAGACGACACAATAGCTTAATGCAGTAAAAAGAAACTTCGACATCACCTCAACAAGCATCTTGAAAATTAACATTTTTTTTTCAATTTTAATGGGAAAGTATTTCTCAGCGAACATCTGTGACATTGAGCATATCTATCTATCTATCTATCTATCTATCTATCTATCTATCTATCTATCTATCTATCTATCTATCTATCTATCTATCTATCTATCTATCTATCTATCTATCTATCTATCTATCTATCTATCTATCTATCTATCTATCTATCTATCTATCTATCTATCTATCTATCTATCTATCTATCTACCACCGAGACGGGTAGGGAAAGATACTCAGAAACTCTCCCATTGCTATGGCAACGGCCGGGTGAGAAAGCCGTAAGGAAAGAAGCACGCGCACATGCAGTCTAGCCCGGCCGTGGTATGACATGACTAGCATGCCACTGTCATGGTGCGCTCGTGGCTGTTTTGCTAGCATGATATACTACAGCATTATCATTGCGTGACGTGATGCATAACGAACATGATTGGCATGTCCTAACATGTAAATAATACATTTATATCAACTGTCGCGTGACTTACATTGCAATACCAAAATTAATATAGGATATTAAATAAGTGCGTGACTAACGTAAACAGTGGCAGGCCATGCATTGTGCATATCGAATATGGTTTATACCAGATTGTACGTACGTGCGTGCATGACAAACATACGATGTACAGTGAACAAGACGTCACTAAATTAAGGATAATAATCAAGCTCGAGGACGAACAAGATCATGTGTGTTTTCCGCTGACTGCTTAGCATTACATCTAAGCCCACAGTGCTTGGGATCTGGCGGATTTTCGCCCACCTAACTTTGCATTTACGCATTTAATTATCAATACTTTCTTGTCAGTTTATTATTGACTTTGTTTATGTGTGAATATAAACACGCACTTCGCTTACCCTTAATTAAAAAATGAAAAATTTTGACCAATGTTCTTGGTTTTTTAAGACTTGTGTAACTGTATGCCTCTTTGTTATTTGTATCTATTTTTTGAAACCTGTTTTATGGCCACTATCTCGCGTGCTTCATTTTCTGTATCTAGTTCTCATTTCATTTTCTTTATCTTTGCAACATTTCTATATCGTATAGTTGTCGACAATTTTTCGTTATTTGATTATTCGTTTTTTAAGCTTAAGTCACGTATAACCATGATATAACCTTTTAATCCTACCCTTACGTAATGCCCAAGGGGCCTATAAAGTATTTGAATAAATAAATAAATAAATCCTGATATTTGAGGTGCTGACGCCACAATACCACCGAGGCACACCGGTGGGCAAATGTTGAGGGCAAATGTTGTCTACCGGGTCTCCTAACATCAACTTAGATCTAAGCCCAAGGCAGGCTTAGCTGTTGTCCCCCCTTCCCACTTTACCCGTCAATATGCATGCGGTCATCAGGGTCAGGAATCAAGTCCGAATTTGTGACCTCATCCTTAGCATCTCAGTGCCGAAGCCGTTATAGGAACGGCGGGTATACATGAGGGAAAGTGTAAAAATTACGAGTTTTATTAAAAGGTTTGTGTGCATCAGTGATGCCTGCAGGGCCAAGCTGTATGCACGTTTTTTGTCGTTAATGGTTACATTGGTTAGAACAGATTTGCGTTAACTGGTCCTCCTCTCTCGTCCATTTGCGTACAGTACTCACAAATTGTGACGACTCCCCCAACGAGGAAATCAGAAAAAAAAATTGGCCCGAATCTATACGTTACACTGTAAATGTCGTCGAAAGACCATAGTCTCAATTGCATCTGGAGAGAGTGAACAAAACGTTTATTTGATGTTCTGCGCAAAAAAATCGGTGAATGGTATCCTGAAGGCGCTGCGTTAGAGTGCCTCGAGCGTGTAGCGGAAGTGAACAAGCGCATCTAGGCACGTTAGACACGAGCGCCATCTGGCAGTTATCTTCGAAAACGAAGGCGTGCGCGACCGCGGAGAAAGATGCGCGCCAGTCTCGGAGGTGATAAGGTGTAGAATGCAAGGCGACGGGCAGGTGCCACCACCGTGTCGTCGTAGCAAAGCGTTCGAAACACCTTCTGGGGCATCGAGTTGCACGGTCAGCGCAGCGCGATAAACGCTACACTCTTTAGAGTTACTTGTGTGTGCCTCTTCGAGTGTAAAGGCAGACATACAAAACATAGACGTGTTTTTATGGCGCCTCAGATATGCGCAATATTTGCTTTTTTAATTGACAATCGCACAACTATGAACGCTACACCTTGAGCAATATTGGTGGGCGCTGCGGATGTGGTTGGCCGTTTGGTGCCGTTTGAGCTATCGTTAGGGCGGACAAACAGGCAAAAGTACAGACAGACAGACAGACAGACAGACAGACAGACAGACAGACAGACAGACAGACAGACAGACAGACAGGCAGACGGACGGACGGACGGACCAAAATTTTCCCGCCGAAGGTCCCCAAGAAAGACAATCGTCTTTAAAAGCAAGGCAGTTGTATTTGTACTGCGTGATGCAAGAAAAAGACTCACCACATGGGTCGTAGGCTCGCGCGTATTGATAAAAAAGCTTCCGTGGTCCCGAAGAAATGCATAGCAGAGCCAGCAGCAAAGAGCACGGGCGTTGCGCGTCCCGCATACTTAGCGCCTTGCGAAAAAGTGCCAGCACAGAGCGACGCAGTTAGCAGACAGAGCTCGAAAGACGGAATCTCCATAATTAACCTGCAGTCCCGTTGCCCTCCCTGACACGACCAATACAGATGTTTCCTGCTTATTAATACGGCGGAAATCAGAAAGCTTAGGCGACTTTGCCCATCCACAGTAAGCAATTTTATTATTGCTATACTTCATCTGCAAACTGCGAGAGAACATCGCAGTGCAAGCTGTTCTGCTATTTTTTTTCACGATTAATTACTCGCCAAGTCTGTTGCTCTCGGATAACTTTTTTTTCTTTCTGGGGGCTGAAAAAATACTAACGATGCAATTGGCAACGTGGACGTCTTTTTCTTTCCCCTTGCGTCTGGCTGTGCAAACAGCGCGTTAATGGTATTACCTAAAAAAAAGAGAAAAAAAAATGAGGACCATTTTGCTGCATAATGGCCTGAGCGGTTGCTTTTTCTTTAATTTTTTTTCGCTGATCTGTCATCAGAAAATTGACTGTCGAAATAAAGCAAGGGCCAATCAGAGGGGGAAAATAAGTGGATTCGTTCTTTTGAGCACGTATGTATTGAACAGTGTGCCCATTAACTTGTCAGTGAAAACAATAAGGGATTGTCAGAAAGCCAAACGAAAAAAAAATTATTAACCTTTTGAACACGCACAAAGTGCGCAAAGTGCGTTCATAAATTCGTCATGCCCGCTTCACGAAGACATTCATCCTAGCGTAATGCCGACATTGTTATTCACTTGTCTAAATTATACCCGTGATATTTCTTTTAAAGAAACGCCAGGCCTGCACGGAAGGCGCAACGTAGTCACAGCGAAGATTAGAATAGTGACCTTTCAGAGCCTTTTCTAAACACTCGTCGGGTAACTGCTGCAAGCACACTTGCTAGATACCCACTAGGTAATTATTGATAAATTTATTTGGGTAGTAGGCGGGCATTCATCATGCTATTTTTCGTCATTCTTCTGAGAAGAGTGGTATCCGCTAAACACTTGCATGGAATTTTGTGCCAATTGTTCGTGTAGTGGCTGACGACGACGAGGAATTATGGCTGAAGTGGGTATGCGCCACAGTTAATAGGGGAACAAGAACAAGTTTTTGTGATGGGTCGGAACATTGGACGCCCCACTCGTTACGCTATTAACATTGTGCGATGACTGGTTGTTCTTTATAAGTCGCATTATAAGTCGTATTTATAACGCTTATAAGTCATTATAAAGTTATATAAGTCATTAAAAGTCATTATAAAGTTTTATAAGTCGTATTAACGCGATTGCTTTCCCGACATCAAGCCTGCCTAAGGCAAGTTTGACAACAAATTACAAGCACCGGTGTAGCTCAGTGGTAGAATACTGGGCTGGCACCCAGCAGACCCGGGTTTATGCCCCCGCCTCCTTGTGTCATTGGTGCTGGTTTTTTTTTTTTCTAATTTCGCGCGAGGAGGTTACGGACACCAGCGGTGGCGGACAACTGCGCGTGACCCGAGTTGTGGTCTCATAACAGCTTTCGCTCTAAAAACTCTAAAAACTATCACAATCAACCGGCACGCGTTATGTTTGTCCTCGTCTTCCTCTAATAGGAAAATAATAACAGCTTTTGTGATGGGTAGTAGCACTGAACGGCCCACTCGTTACGCTATTCGAATCATGCGACGACTGGTTGTTCTTTTGCTGTTTTAAAACGCTTTATAAGTCGTATTAATTTGATTGCTTTCCTGACATCACGCCTGCTTAAGGCAAGTTTCACAAGCACCGGTGTAGCTCAGTGGTAGAATACTGGGCTGGCACCCAACGGACCCGGGCTCGAGCCCCAATGTACCATTAGTGCTAGGCGGCGGCGGACAACTGAGCGTGACCCGAGTTGTGATCTCATAACAGCTTTCTCTGTAAAAAGTGGGAGAACCTTAAGCTTCGTCTTCAAGAGTGGAACACGATAGCAATAATTTATGCCTAGTGTTTGCTTCAAAAACTTAGTGTATGAAGTCTTTTAAGGTTGCTATGCACCCACTACGTGGCGTTAAGGGTGCAGTAGCGTGTGGGCCTCATTATCATAATCCCATTTTTTGACGCTCGATAGCAATGTACGCTTCTGTCATGCATTCTTACGGCCATATTTTATGTAGTGTGAATCACGTATACAGGACGCGTGTGTTTGTTAAGCGTGAAAGTTACTTTCACTGCATTTCCAAGCAGAGGAAATGATTTTACTTGTATTCACAAGCAGAGGCATGGCTGCGTGTGAAAACGCCCGCTTGCCACACGAACGACCCGGAAATTTGCCCCGCTGAGACCATTTGGATCATTTTCGATTTTCCAGTCAGGCAAAGATAATTTCTCGCTCACAACCAACGACGCCTACGCCGGGATTTCCGCGAAACGAGCTCTTTAACGCTATCGCGTCGAAATTTCTTCGTGAAAGTGCGTGTGCAAGAAGTGCGTCACTCCATAGAACAATAGAAAAGTGGGGCGTAGCCGGACGTAACGAGATTATCTCCATTGTTGGAATAACGAGAAGCAACTGTAGCATCATCATCATCGCCATTCATCATCATCGTCATTTTCTAGCCACCGCGCTGCGCCTCTCGTGCAGCTGATGCGACAGCTCGAGGCGCGAGCTGTGGAGAACAAGCTTCTGGCCTGGCGGTACAGACGTGGCAGCCGCCGCCGCTCCGCTTCAGGCGTGGAATAAAGTGGCGAGAGAACGACTCGACCACGTTGACCGCCGTCCCGTCTTCCTCTCTCGCTACACAACCATCCATATTGGTCACTTCATCAAAAAGAATCGCAGATATTCTCTTTGAGTGGCTCAATTCCGTATGTACATCTTGTAAGGTTGAGCCATCGACTGAGAAGCAAAGTCAGACCAACGATTAAAAAGTTATCTGAACGGGGCACCATTATATTATCGCGTTATGTTCTTGAATTCGAATCTTGAATGCATCCTCCAAGCTTGGGCTGTACCTACAATTTACAGCACAATGGTTACGGAGGAGATCAGTGTGGTCAGACAAGCTACTCAGGAAACGGCTGTCAAACTTCCAAGTTCAATCATAAATGTATCATAAATTCTGGTAATCATGCTCTACAGTACATACGCCGCAACCTTTCGCTCGCCCTCCTATTAAAAAGTTGCCTTCAACACTTTTGTGCGGCCCAAGCTTGAGTATGCGCATGCGATTTATGATCACCACAATAACCTCTGTTCTGTTCTGTTCTGTTTTAACTGTTTTGCTGTGGAGAGGTTGAAGTGCCTATTTCCTCGGCTACTCCATATCACAAAGTTCTGCAGCGAAAAATAAAATAATAATACAGAACGGTACCCGAAAATTAACAATACGAAAAAGAAAAAAACGTAATAACACACTGAAACCAATTCAAAATCATGCCAATACACAGTTTTCTTCGCGCAGTTCACACAGTCATAAACTATTTACACGCATACCTTACTATTCTACTGGCAGTATATACATGACCACCTTTTATATATATATCCATCTCTGGCTGTCTGTCATAGGCGCTTGTCCAGTCCGGTCTCCACTAAAAAGTCTGTCAGGAAGATTATTGCCTTTTCTGGAGGTGCATCTCAGGTCATGGTCCAAGTAGTTGCTTTATTGTGAGGGGCCGTCTGTCCAAACTTGCTAGTTTGTTCTTTAATTTTTCTCTTTCATTCGCGTATTTAACGCACTCCAAAAAAAATTTGGCGAACATTTTCTTCTGAATGACCACAATGGCATTCCGGTGAGTTGGATCGATGTATCTTGTGCAGGAAGCTGTTTGTGTATGCTACTTCCAATCGAAGACGGTGGATTAATGTCTCTAGGTGTCGTGGGAGGTCTGTAGCTATGGAAAATTTTCTGTGTGGATCAACTTCATAAAGTAGCGTTTCCTTTGATTTAGGGCTCTCAAACCACTTCTCCATCGAACAATGGTTAGCTCCTTGCGATATAAAATGTCGAATATCCGCCCCAGACATAGGGACTGCGCAATCCCGTCCTTCCTTCAATGCTTTCTTCGCGAGGCTATCAGCCTCTTCATTTCCCTTTATTCCAAAGTGGCTGGGTATCCATTGGAATACGATGTTGTGACCCTGCGATAAGGCATATTCCACAGTTTCTGCAATACATTGTGCTATTTCATTAATGCCCTCGAGTCTATGAAGAACCGTGCGGCGCAATTCATACTATCTAACTATTCATACACCTCAAGCATCTCGGCACTAAAAACACAACATTAACTTATGCGATCTGGCTAAACGCAACAAAATTACACGTCTTAACCTTTATTATAAATTCTTCCATTCTCTGTCTTTAGATAACCTATACATCAGAAGAGCCAGTCGCATTTCCCGCCACAGCTAATTTTACGACGTCTATACAGTGCAAGCCCATGCCGTCCCCTTTCACCAATCGTTTTTCCTGCGCACAGCCCGAAACTGGAATGACCTGCCCACCAACGTCGCCACCATCATCGACACCCAAGCATTCAAGCGGCTCATCAGTATCATGCCATCATAACTACCATTATATAATTAGCTTTTCTATTACCCACTTTCTCATGTAATATCCCAACTGGGACCTTTGAGATAATAAAATGAATGAATAAATAAATGAACGAACGAATGAATGAATGAAGAAATGAATGAATGAATAAATCAAGACGAGACTAGTATTGCTGAGACGACGCGCTCAGGCTATAATTATTTATAACTTCTTGATAACTGGAGAATAAATAATTCATTTCCCGCCTCTGGAGAAGACAATAGCCCCAATATGTAACCAGGAGCTCAGACATCGGTCATTAGGGTCATGTTACAGATGATGTAACCAACTGTTTCTGGCGTAATTATATTTGTTGCAAGTATGTGCGAAATGCTCGTTACAGGCTGATTTTGTTGCGTTCCACGAAGCGCGTTAATAGGCTTTCCTTGGTACGCTAGATGAGGAAAATGACAAGCATACAAATATGGAGGCTGCTTAAAGAAAGAGAAAGACTGTTGTGATCTCCAGTATCCGAATTGTTTAACTTACGTATCACAGGTAAAACAAGTACTTTGTATACAGTGAGCTGTATAAGTTTTTATTTAACCTTCACCAGGCTGACGGTAGACCTCGGAGGTCAAGCAAATCACACTTAGAAACTTAGGGATATACGAGCGTACATTTCATTACATTTATAGTTCAGTTGGTAAGGGGAAGTGCAGCTTCTCCTGTAGGTACGAACACGTTATGTCAAGGTGCCATGGAGGCATCTATAACACCTATGGGGCTCGGTGAGTGCCGGGCGGGACTGCTGCCATGGGTGAAGGCCCCCTGGGTGACGTGCCTTGGGGTCCAGCGCCTCGTCCCATAGGACGAACGGGTGCTTGACCACCGATGGGCAACGGCTGATTGGCTGGAATTCCGAGTCGCTGGCGTAACTCGCGGACGCGCTGCACCTCGACGTTGCTGCATGTGGTGGAGGTGTTTGTAGGAACTTATTAAACCACGTTAACACAAGGTATAGGTCGCATTCACGCACGGAATCATGTCGTGTGACTGCTAATACTAGTCCCCAACGCGTAGAATTAACCATGTTTCTTTGTCAATCTGAGGCTGAATTCACTAGCCTATTCTGTTGACTGATTGATTGATTGATTGATTGATTGATTGATTGATTGATTGATTGATTGATGTGTGGGTTTTAACGTCACAAAAGCACCATATGATAACAAGAGACGCCGTAGTGGAGGGCTCCGGAAATTTTGACCACCTGGGGTTCTTTAACGTGCACCCAAATTAGAGCACACGGGCCTACAGCATTTTCGCTTCCATCGAGTCTATTCTATCGTATACGTGCGTATTCCTCTATAGGTCTCTCGGCTACGCTGATAACATGTCCAACGTCGGGATTTGCGGAAATATTGTCTAACAAATATTTTAAACGTAGGACATTTTCGCGGATATGGGCCCTGGTTCCGCAACAAACAACGTAGTTATAGTAGTAAACAAGAACAAGTAGCTCAGAAGCACACATTATATAGTTGACACAATGCCACATGACGTATATTATTATACTGGAATACCGAATATATTTGATATCCAGGCACGGATCAAAGGGGATTATGACAGCCACCTTCCAGAAAAACGATGCGCATTAGAGGTTGTATGAACAAGTATATAAGGTGTCTCGATAGTAGGACTTATATTGGCCAAAGACACCTTGTAATCTTTGGCGAGCTGGTTTGAAAGGGTATACTTGAATGACATTACGTGGTGTCGTCCGTTATACAGTACAGAGTAATGAACTATATCAACCCCTCCATCCAGTCGAGGCGCCAATTTACTTCATTTACACACACACACACACACACACACACACACACACACACACACACACACACACACACACACACACACACACACACACACACACACACACACGCACGCACACACACACACGCACGCACGCACACGCACACACGCACACACGCACACACGAATGCTACAGAGATAAAAAAGGGGAGATATAGACAGCCTCGGAGAGTCGGTTACAGTTATTCACAATGGTAACTATTGACTTGGTGGTCAGAAAAAGGACGCAAACACACAAACAAGCGGAACGCAATAACACGCGCATACTCACAGATCTTCGGGCAAAAACTCTATCATGCGGTCCTGTTCCCATTGCACTTGGTCCAAGTCGGACACTTCGTCCTGGTAGCTGCAATGAGTGAACAATAAAGCAGACTTTGAGCGCGTTTATAAATGAGAACGATGGTTGTTCGATTAATGACGCGGTTCATGCGTAGACCGTGCCGTGGAACGACGGTCATGCATCGTGTGTGCTTACCAGAGTATCTCCTCGAGGTCCCTGGAGTGTCAGAATGAGTGACTGTTAGTCACACGTCTGCACTGAATCAGTTATCTTGCGAACGGAGAGATATCGTACGGGTAGATTATGAGCAATTCATTTTGATTAGAACGAGATGGGGGTTTCATAACCATGCTGATTGTGAAAACGTTCGAAACAAGAAAAAAATGCTATGCCGAAGTCATTCGAGTGGAATGTTCACGGGCGCGGTTGAACACAATATTTGCCGGAGAAAGTTCAAACATCCCTCCCCCTACCACCGAAAAACTTTTCAGTTTTGCAGGTAAGTATGGTTAAATTAACGCACAATTTCACACAATCGGTGTAGGTTGTAAACGGGAAAAGTTTCACGGTTCACATAAATTAGTGGCTCATAATGCATAAACACGTGCACGTATTATGGCTTATTAGTTTCTTTTTTGGTGATTCAACCATGGAAAGTGCTTACGGCTTCCTGTAAGGATTGCTTTCAAACTTCCTGCGTTATGAGAGCAAAGAAGTGGTTATGAGAGCATAAAGAACGAGACTGGTAGTCGTAAATATTGTCCATACTACAATGGTGTATACTTACTGGAACCGTCCATCGCTGTCGTGAGAACAAGAGCGCGCGAAATATGAACAAAGAAACGGCACCGACAAAAGAGAATTTTTTTTGGTTCTAAACCACAAGCGATTGCGCGTAGTCAAAACTTACGGGTCAAACTTTGCCCGCCTGTAAAACAACAACAAAATACGTTGCAATATGTCATTCACAGCTAGACAGCAAATCAAAGCATAAATAGCTCGGGTGTATATGATGACGTCATAAGCACGACAAAACACCCAAGTTCATGGAAACTGAGGGAATATACTAGGTGAGTAATTACATGACAAATGTCCCACACTTGAAAAGGTGCACGTTTGCAGTGTATACCTCCCTGCATGTGAGTTAACGTTTGTCTATTGGTACATATTCAAAATATCACAGACCAACTATCCCTTCAGGTGGCCTGGCACTCCTCAAGGTTGCCTACCTTTAGTGTTGAAGCCAACGATCTAAAAAAATTGGTCCCGTATCTGCATGTTATACTGCAAATGTCGTCTAAAGACGATAGTCTTGCGTTTGAAGAGAGCGAAAAAAACATTTATTGGATGTTCTGTGCATGAAAATTGGTGAATGGTATTCTGGAGGCGCGACGTTAGAGTGCCTCGAAGGTGCAGCGGAGGCGAAAAAGCACATCAAGTCACGTCACACGTGAGACATGAGCGCCATCTCGCAGTTTTCTTGGAAAACGAAGAGCGTGACTCTGAGACGAGTGTGCGCGCCTGTCTCAGAGGCGATAAGGTGTAGAACGCAAGGCGACGGGTAGATGCCACCACCGTCTCGTCTTAGCAAAGCGTTGGAAACACTCGCCTTTTCGTGCAAGCGTTGCATGGTCAGCGCAGCGTGATAAGCGCTACGGTCCTTAGAATTACTTCCGTATGCCCTTTCTAGTAAACGACGCACATAAAGAATATATACATGTTGTTATGGTGTCCCAGATATGCGCAATAATTGCTTAATAATTGACAATTGCACAAGTATGAACGCTAAACCCTGAGCAACACTGGTGGGCGCTGCGGATGGGGTCGGCCGTTTCAAGTACCCGGTGCCATTAAAAGTGGACAAACCGACAAATGTACGTACAGACAGACAGACAGACAGACAGACAGACAGACAGACAGACAGACAGACAGACAGACAGACAGACAGACAGACAGACCAAAATTTTGCGCCGAAGGTCCCGAAGAAAGACAATCGTCTTTAAAAATGCTTTTTTTTAATTGTGAATACTCCGGTTTTCGATATGTTGGCATGAAGCGCACCTTTCCGATTCGAGGTCGGCAACTTCCGGCCCTCCACACTCCACGAGTGTTGAAGATTGGGCGAGTTTGTTCATCGTACTTGAACTGGTATAGTGCATTACGGGGAAAATGAAACGGCCGAGCAGACTGACACAAGAGGACAAAGCGCTCTGTCCTCTTGTGTCGGTCTGCTCAGCCGTTTCTTCTTCCCCGTAATGCGCTATACCAGTTCAAGTACCTCCACACTCACAGTGTCAGAACACCCTCCTCTCTCTTTCCCTCCCTATATGCAGGCCGGCATGGCTGTTTTTGTTTGTTTGTTTTCCCCAAAAAGAATTTTTGCTTGTAACCTATGTTTGTAAATTGAAACCTTGTAGCACGCGTGCAAAAGTTACGCGTTCATATTCCAGCATTTAACGTTATTTTGAATTACAATTCGCTAAATTCATTTTAACTGCTGACAAAGAGTTCCCCCCTCACCCTCGATTGGTCATGCAGCCTTCACCTTGTCAGCTTCGCGTCACTCGGCCCTCGACTACACAAGGTTGCCTACCTCTGCTTTAGGCCACTGTTCGTGTCTGCAAGCTTTCTCCTATTTTCAACATTTAACTCCTTTATACAGCTGCCTCGATGACTCAAACAGTAAAACAAATACTGCGATTTTAAAACAGTGGTACTTTTCTTTTCATATCTTTATATTCCTTTGAAGTGTGTGCATAATATTGCGAACACCAAAACAGTGCCATAAAAACGAACAAATACACTGAATTTTCACTAAAACATGTTCGCAGAAAGATTTTACTCGGTTTTCTATTGTAGGCAACGTGTTACATTGAGGTGAGTTGAAAGCTAGATATACCGGAGTTTGGGCACGGTGCATTCGTTTATAGCATCGCGTATGTGAATGAACTTAACTTTTCGCGATTATTTGCGCGCAGCATTTATTTCTGCGTGGGTATACGCTTTTTATATAGGCTATAGATGAAATAGGTAGTGTTCTCATATCAATCGCCGGTGTAGAGAGTCCACCTTGCATAAACCTGAAAAATTTATTAATTATTGGCAGATTTCCTCATCAGCTGAGCTGCGCGTTGCGATTTCCGTAGTACTGAAGAAAAAAATGTGCTGAAAGTGAGTTGCATATGAACACGGCTTTCAACGACCTTTTGCTGTTCGGCTTTGACGATTAGGAGAACGACAAGTATAGTGGTGCAAGGCTTACCCTTGGTGTACTTGAATACGCACTGATTGGAAAATCACAAGCCCGCACGCAGAAACACAGAAATGCTTTAAAGATGGCCTAAATCACTCGGCGTCCAAAAAGAAAAAGAAAAAAGTGGTCGCTTTCTCGCCCTTCATACAGGCGCTAACTCCACCTTGTGGCTTGTTCTTTCATGAAACAGGTGTAAACTGTTAGAACTTGGCGTTGAGCCAATTGGGACATGGCGCGTTTGGGTTACACGCTATTGTACTCGATTGCGCAGTCTAAAACACGTGGCTATGTGAACTCAGTTAATCGCGCTTGACGCCCAAGCGAGATAAAACGACAGTAGAACAGGCGAGCTCTATCGGGCAAAGCAGGTTAGGAGACAAACGACAACCAATATATCTGGTACACGAACCAGTAGAGAGCTTATTTTCTCATGACGTCACGTGAACAGACTGCTGGCGTCACAAAGTCTCCTCCACCTCACCCTACAGAAAACGCTAAACTGCAGGTGAGGACTATGGGCTTGTTTGTTTCATTGCTTATTTGTTTGTTCTTTTTGTATTTGCAGATGTTCTTTCGGGGCGCTTTCACGGGGCGAAGGGCAACCTTCGACTGCAATTATTTCCCACGCTTTGTTCACGTATATGTATAGTACAAAGTACGTCTTGAAGTCACATGAAGCGTCAACCCCACTCATGCATCATTCTTTTTCGCACGGGCAAACATTATATTTGCCAGCCCTATTCACTACCTTACTAAAATTAGTTCGTTCTAAAGAAAGAAACGTAGCGGTGCTTACCTCCACTTATACGGACCAGTGGGCTGATTGGCAGCAGCGCTACGGGGAAAAAATAATTAATAAAGATTGTGCGTTAGTTGCTCACAAAACCCTCAAGGAGGAATCGAGTACCTGGGCGCGAAGCTGATGCTCGTGCCCGACGTCTTGTCGTCCAGTGGAGTGGGGCTGTTGTTTTGAAAAATGAAAGTGAGCACGTGTGCGTTAACTCATCTTTTGTCATTTGTGGACAAACAAGTACGCGCAATCTAGTATATTTTTTTTCACAGTGATGGTGTTAAAGATGAGAGACATATTGGTTTTATTACTATCCGCTGCATTGTGTGATTTTAATCAGTGTTTTTTATAGCGACGACCGTTATGACACAACGAAAAATGTCACGAGCGAGTATCTTAGTTATGTGTTCATAACTGAAACTTGTTTAGCCCCACAAAATATTATTATTATTATTATTATTATTATTATTATTATTATTATTATTATTATTATTATTATTATTATTATTATTATTATTATTATTATTATTATTATTATTATTATTATTATTATTATTCAGCATGTACATGCAGCTGGAACGAGTAACCACAAGCAAGGTCCGCATCAATCGAACACACTTCAAAGGCGCTTCAGGTGCTACGGTGGGCTAGACTGAACGAGAATAGAAACACTTACATAGATTCTTCGACCGACACCCCCTCGTACATGTAGTCATCCATTCGCATCAGATACTTGGAAAGCTTGAGAATGACCACTATTGTCATCGAAAATAATAAGCAGACAAGCCACAGGGCGAACCACACACCATTCTGAAAAAAAAAAGAAAAAATGCTTTGGAGCTCGAAATAAATATCGAGGGAGTGAAACAGTGTGTAAAGAAGCTACGAGGTTGACAAGAGCTAGTTTGAGATACGCTTCAAGGAGGATATTGAAGATAAAATTGGGGTAACTTTTTCGAGTGCATCACAGTTATAGCGCTAAACAATAAAGATGCGTGAGGAAACATACAAGCACGGCGCCCGCTGGTGTACTCTCGTTGTATTAACAGGTTTCCGTCACGTACAGTCATTTTCTGGCTATCTCATACACTTACGAGCCTATTCGGGGGCACCTGAAACCGTATCCACAAATCATCTGCCCAAGAGCGTGTGCACAGTACTCAAAAAAGGAGAGTGGGGGTGGGCATTCCAATTGTCTGAGGAAACTCCGCCATGAATGCAAAAAAAATCGAAATAATGTGGTTACGAGGTTCTGGTGAAGGCCTGCGATTGGTTCCCGGCTTTTGCGGTGGATAGGGGGGAAGTGAACAGCCATTTGAGTGTATAATCACTATTCATCGGTCGCCATAGCTGTCAAATATTGATTGATATGTGGGGCTTAACGTCCCAAAACCACTGATGATTATGAGAGACGCCGTAGTGGAGGGCTCCGGAAATTTCGACCACCTGGCGTTCTTTAACGTGCACCCAAATCTGAGTACACGGGCCTACAACATTTCCGCCTCCATCGGAAATGCAGCCGCCGCAGCCGGGATTCGAACCCGCGACCTGCGGGTCAGCAGCCGAGTACCTTAGCCACTAGACCACCGCGGCGGGGCCATAGCTGTCAAATAGTATATGTAGGCATAACCTTGCGCATTTAAAAATTTGCGTGATATGCCCGGCTGAGGGAAAGTATGGGACATATTTCCCTTCTAACACTGATATTATGAAGGGGGGCACCCCCCCTCCCCTTCATATCAGCGTGCAAGCTCATGCGTTAGCCAATGATCGACTGGCTTCGCCGTTCCGTGACGTCACGTGACTGTGATGGTGAAGGTTCCATCAAAAGTCGAAAATACAGAACTCTTTATTTGGGCGAACTTGTGCCCGGGTAAAAAAAGGTCACGCGCGTACAAGCAATTCAAACTGTACACAAATAGCGACGAGAATGGCGTCGGCCGTCGAGTAACCTGATTCTGTAATAAAGCGCGTCGACATTTATACATGTGGAATTGGAGGTTCAAGCGTTATCTCTGGTGCTCGCGAGAGCTATCGAATAAACTTGACTATTCGCTTTTTCTCCGTAATCTTAATGGAACATTTTGAAACACCCCAAACATTGCACCACGTTTGCGAGTTTCTTTCCGCGTGCGACCATAGGAATAAAGAAACAGGGTGGACCGACTTTTTGTCTACCCTTCCCCCTGTTTTCCCATGTTCACGCGCTCAAAAAGCTTGAAAATATGACTACGCACCAACTATCCCAAGCTTCCACTCTTGGGAATTGCACCATTGTCTGCGCCGAGCACTGATAACAGTTTTCGTGTGTGAAACCTGAATGCATCAAAATCAGATAATAAACGCGCGTGGCGGTGTGTTCAGCTTGTATACTTGGCTGAAGTTTTCTTTTAGGCGAAAAATTGAACAAGGGACTCTCCTTTGACAACAAGTATACGTCAGACGCACGTGAACAAAAGTGTGTGTCTGGATTATTATTTTCATTTTTAATCTTACAAGGGCAGTGACATTAGCCAATCGCCACTCCGGTTTAAGCCGGCAACATTGTGTTCAAATATTTGTGCGGAAACTTCTGTGTCACTGCTCATGAAGTACGGGGAAAAACCGCAGTTTAAGTGCTTACCAGGTTGGCAAGTATTGCGTAGCAGAAGATGTCGAAACTTCTCTTGTAGATTGTGCCAACTCGTAGGCAGCTGCCGACGAGAGCGTAGAACTGGACGCAGTGCATGAAAAAGGCACGTGCTTTGTTAGAATAAGAGGTAGCTTAAATTAAGTTTTTATTCAAGAAAAAGAAACAAAATTGACCTTACGCGATCAGTCAGGGACTGTATGTTGTTTAGATAAGTGCCCACTCTGGCCTTGATAAAGTTGTAGTGGTCCTGGAGAGGTGAGTGCGGACGTATATGTGGCTATCCTTCTACACGATAGACCGCAAGTAATCTGTTTTTTACCGAACTTTTCATTCATTCATTCATTCATTCATTCATTCACTTATTCTCGAAGCTTAAGCCATTTTCCCAAAATATCTCTGGTGCTTTGGCACATGCTTTAGTCGGGGCTCCACAACATGTTCTGGCAGCATCTTGCTCGTTCAACGTGAAAAAAGTGCCGCCATATCCACGAAGTAAATGATGAAGAGTGGGCGAAGTTGCGGAGGTAAACCTGGTAAACCATGAATCCTCCGCGCATCTTGCCCGCTCGATTTTATTACAACGCTCCCCCTAGCGGACGTCGCCGCACTAAATCGAACGATTGCCTTCCACCAATGACACGCGCCTTATGTGACACCATTCCTATTTTATAGCATCTCGCATCTTTCATCATCAACTACAAGTACCGCCGTCTAGTTTATAACATCTTGCATCTTTTCATCCTCAGCTACAAGTACCGCCATCTAGTGAGCACTGCAAGAACTAAAAGAAGATTGCTACATACAGGGGACGCACAGCCCACGCCTTAAGGAGCTTCGCACCTAATAAAGGGAGGGAGGGGGGAGTTTAAAACTAACATACTTCACTGAAGCACAAAAAGACGGGCGCCATTGTGGTAAAAAAATAAAAACAGAACAAAAAGGGCGTCAATCGCATCAGTGATGTATAAACGTAGCAGCCATGCACGCGCACATGTCTTGTGCATATGGTGCTGATGTTCTTTGAATAAAGTTTGTTGCGAGCCGTGCCATTTTTGTTCTGTGCTTGATTTTTCTTCATTGATGGTGCGCGTTTTTTTTTGTACTTCGGTGAGCATGTACCAATTACCCCAACATAAAGTTTTATTAGGTTACTTATGCTCGGTCTACCCGGAAAACATAGAGACGCTTATATTTGAAAGTACGAGCCAGTCCTTTGTTTATGTTTTTCATTGTCATAATCCGCCATCTTCAGAATGCGGCTGATGTATCAAAGAATCGAAACCACTGCCTTGTGTGTAGAAGCCAGACGCTTTCGGCGATGAGCGTGGAATACGCCAGGAGCCTACGTTTCGACAAACTGACTTGTGGTCATGGCAACATTAACAGCGGGTACAATATATGCATTTGCCGAAGACGACTCGAAGGCCAAAGCCATCCCGAGCAGATATCATAATCATCTTAATCTTCGATTATGATGACTGCACTGGATGGATTTTGCCGTCCGTAGAAGTCCACCCAGAGGAACGATCAAGAGGATGATAATTATCATTGTGATAATGATCATCTTTCATGACAATGAAAATGATTATCAAGATGATGCCCACACCAGCTGGCTTTTGTTGTCCAGTCCTCCTCGAGGAACAATCAATGTGATAATGATAATGATGATGAGTTGTGTACTGTTGACGATTACGTCGGCGGTAACTTTTCTCATTTAATGGGGCATATAAAGCTTTCGCCTTAATTACCGTTTTTCTTAGCAACACTTAAGAATGCGTAAAGTTGCAGCAGACTTCGACAATTTTTTTTGTTCTGAGCTCGTCTACTGCAACAGCTCAGTCAACGTGATTTGCTTGGCAGATTGCACGGTTTCCCCAGAGAAGCTGGATGAACATCACTTATATGAGTTAGAACACGTCCGTTTTTGTGATCTTTCAATCAAAACACAGGCGACGAAGTTAAAAGTAAATTTACACATGTGTAAGAAGGCGTTACCTCTACAAGTGATCGGCGGCTTTCCCAGAAAAAGCGGAAGTAAGATGTGGTGCGTCATTTTGAATCTCTCGTTGAATAAATTCAGGCAAGTGTCTGCTAGATCGTGTAATTAACCACACTTACTTCGTTCATTTGATTGCTGAGTTTTATCTCCATGGTGCCCCAGCAGTCGTACAGCGTCTTCTCAGCCTGTCTCCATTTGGCCACGTACGCCTGCAGAAGGTCATCACAAGTTGTTCGGTAACGGTGTTGACGTGCGTCAATCCGCTACTGTACTTGGTTAGCATAATAATGGTAATATCTGCAATCTTACATGCCAAAACTATCAAATAATATTGAGGCGTGGCGTAGTGGATGGCTCCAAAAAGTTAGACCACCCGTGGCTGAATTCACGAAATTTCTTTTGTAAGAGCGCTTTTTATTGATCACCTCACTTCGTTACAAGGTATGTTCTGCATCGTGATTGACTATTCATCTACAAACATTTTGAGCCTAAGACGCCTTTGCGATTACAGGTCCCGGTGTTATATAAACTGCACTGCCATCGCACACTACTCGGGCCTTCAGCATTCCGCCACTATTGAAATGCAGCCACCGCGTCCGGGACCAAGCCCGAAGCCTTCTGGTTAGCAACCCAGCACCTTAACCACTGATGATTGTACCCCCTATGAAGACTAATTCGAAAAACAGAGCTGAGATATTTGGTACGTATTCATTTCAAAAGACAGGGCGCGCAAACACGAACACCAGAACAGCTGCCATCAAGTCAGATAAGATTTCTGCCTCAGTAAAGGATAAGGTTGAGCGAATAAAAGGCAAAAGGTGGACTGACCATTTCGTAAAACACATCAGCGAATTCACTGATTGTCATACGAGTACACTAGATTTTCAGCAAACGGAAATCTGTTGAACTAAACTGCTGCCTAAATGAAAGAACTGCCTGTGATATGCTTAGTTTCGTACTTGTATTCTGCACCCCTGTTTATCTCTGATTAAACTTAACTCCTGTTAAATCCAACAACATTCTCCCAGTTTCTTCAAGTTCTACTGTAGCGTATAAGGTAGGCCTTATGCAGCTGCGGCCTGTACTACGTTAGACAGACGGGACGCTGCGTTAACCTGCGATTATTGGAACATAAGAGACTGCTAACTGGAGGCTCACCTTCTAATCTTTCTGCGAATTGTCGCAAATGTAAGCGCGCGCCAATATTCGATGTATGGAAAGTTTTCTACGAGCATGCGAATGAAGGAACGCGTCTGGCGATTAAAGCATAGCATATGAATAATATTGGCAGCGCATGCGGGAGTCAACCATCGATTAACCTGCAGAAAGATGAAATCAAATGTCTCAACACTTATCTTTCACGTAGACACACACGCGTGCCAGAGTGACAGGTCCACATATTTCATGATATACGCGCAGATAAGTTGTCATGCTTTTTTTACTTATCCGCCATTGCGAGCATCTTTAGTAGCTAGTAGACGTTTGTGGTGTCCGTGTTTCTATGCTTTGTTTTTAGAACCAAAGCTCCTTAAAGTGGTACCCATTCGTCCCTCGTAGTAGTAGTCATAGTGTGTAACCAGTCTTACATTTTCACCTCCAAGGTGGTGCCGGTGAGAGATTTCATCTGTGCGTTGTTGAACAATAAAAAATTCGCAGCGTGCGCGTTAACTAAAAGTCGAATTCTCCTGTCTCTCATTCCCCCTTAGCAGCCTTTGGCATGTACATTGAGCACTATCTGACAAAAAAGGGTTGCTAGGTTATACTCGCTGGGCGTAACCACCTTGGTTTTAGAAAGGTTTGGTGAGCGTTGGGCCGCAGTGCCATGAATACAGAGAACTAGTATATACCATTATCTCGAGGTGGTTAAAGGTGGTAAGTAGACACGAAGCGCAAGCCGTAAGAAAGTGTGCGTGTGCCTCCTCTCGTTCAGTCCTTGGAATGTCCGCTGGATGGCGGTGCTTCTATATGAGAAATATATGATGAAAAGATGCGAGATGGTGGTACTTAGAGTGTTGAATAGGTGGACGAACGGACACAGAGACAGATGCATGGACGGACGCATGGATGGCTGCATAGACAAATGGACGCATGGATGGGTGCAGGAGTGGATGCGTGGACGAACGCAGGGACGGACGCACAGATGAACGTGCGGACGCATGAACAGACGCACGCACGGACGGGCGGATGGACGCATGGGTGGCCACACAGACGCACGCATGGATGGACGGAAGCAAGAACGGATAGGCGGACGGATGCTTCGCCCCACTCTCCATCATTCACTCCATGGATATGCTGCCATTTTTTAAGAATAAATACAGACTACTTGGTTCACAGTGACACTAGTTTGGTGTTCAGTTCTGCTTGTTTTGTTATATTATGTCAAAAAACCGTGTAAATTACACTACTTACTGTGAAAATAAAAGTATATGCAAAGTACAGTGACTTCTTTGCGTTGGTGTGAAATATAATGATCCTGAGTTTCTTGCTCATGGTGGCACACGTGTGCAAAACAATGATAATATAAATGCTAGTATGAAACAATGAAGTGGTAAACAATGAGATTCGAAATGCCGAACAGTAGTTCGCTTGAAAATTTTATCTTGATAACGTAATGAGCGTCGACAGAGCATACCCCTTACTATCAGAAAGGTCCCCGCTACAAACTACGTCCTGTCAAAACGCATCTCACCTTCGCACTGATGATGTTGTTGATAGGACCTTTACCCTGCAGAGGGGGAATGAAAAATGAAAGCATTAGGAAAATGTCGAACTTTCCTCTGCAACCAAAATCTACACAATGCGCTCTTCCACATACATGGGCATAGTTTCACATGACCAAGATCACGGGCCTGGACAAAAAGTATGTAGTTAAGGTCTACACAGGTAATACCATACTTTGTTCTTCCGCGTAGACCACACTTAATCTGGTTTAGCAATGCTATAGGGTACGCACGGTACTTCTAAAACCGCATTTATCCAGGCCAAAACCTTGGATGTGCACACGAAACGCGAAAATTGGCCATAGCCATTGCCGCCCCTCAGGGTCGGGGTCAACACGAGCGATGCGAAAGAGATACCATCAACATATGACGTCATCAAGATGTCACAGGACGCCAGACTTTGTGACGTCATCGTTACGTCATGCTATGAAGTTATCACACGATATCATTGCTTTGCCAAAGGTTTGACCGATTATGGAGGCTGTTTTGTTTAAAAACCAGGTGACGTACAGAAAGCTTGCAATGACTCCTAACTTGGAGGCAGTGTAAAACAATTCTAAGTGCCAAAAGCGTTCGGGCGTGGAGGATTATTATATCGACGGAGCATAGAAAGAAGAAGAAAAGGCTTTCGTTAGCCCAGACTATTCTAATCACCTTAGGCTAATGCATACACTACCGCCTAGGCTGTTTTTTTTTTTTTGAAGAGCGTGTAGAAAAGCGAGCTCGTAAATCTAAATATTGTCTATATCATCATCAGACGGACTACGCCCACTGCAGGGCTAAGTTCTCTCCTGTGATCCAACAATCAACTCGGTCTTGTGATTTCTGCTGCCTCGTTATACGTGCAAACTCTTTAATCTCATCGGCACACCTAGCTTTCTTTCTCTCCTCACCTGCTTGCCTTCTATGCGAATACATTCAGTTACATTTAATGACCAATGGTTATCCTGCCTACGTGCTACGTGCACCGCCAATGTCCAGTTCTTTGTCTTGATTTCAACCATGATATCCTCAACCCCAGTTGATTCCCTGACCAACTCTGTTTTCCTCTTGTCTCTTTAAGTAACACCTATTATTTTCTTTTCCATCGCTCACTGCGTCGTCCTCAATTCAAGCTGAACCCCCTCTGTAAGCCTCGAATATAGCGTGCGGTCAATGCTTCGTCGATATACTGACGCTATATTAGACCCGTAAGCGCCCGTCAGGACTCTGCGTGACAGTATGTGTGCTCGTACCGTGTCGGTAGTTAGCGAGTTGCTAAGTTTTTCCACGGGTGTCGCCAGGTCGTCAAGGTCTGTTCCTATCAAACCCTTCCAGTCATCGCTGTATCCTCTAGCACTGAAAGCCGTCCCGTTTATCAGCCTGTACAGGTATTTCGGCGGATTCTGAAAAGAAAAGAGAAAAAAAAGATAAGACATCGCATGCTCACAGTACTAACTCCAAAAAGCTATAATCAGTAACGTCTTTTGCGATGGCGTTCTTTTGATCGTTGTATCAAAGATGCCACAAAGCTACAGATATTTTATATGTCCGCGAGACACTTAGGCCCGTATTCACAGAACAATCTTGGTCGTAGCTCAAGTTGTCCACATGTTTCTGTTCTTTAAATATGCATTATAAGGGTACAAAAACGTTTATATGAAAAATATAAGAAGATTGGTTCGTGAATACTGGCCTGTTTTGTTCGTCAAACATAATAGAGGAACATTCGAGGTAAAGATAAGGTTGGTTGTGAATACGGGCCCTAATTTCTACTAAATATTGAGACACTGCTATTCACGACTTTTGAATCTAATCTAGGTAAGCGAGGCTATAGTATTAGTATGAAGAAAAAAGTTTCGCGGGTCAAAGTTCTTTATTTTTTGTCCCACGAGAGGGTCGTAAATAGACACGTAATTTAATGAAGATCAAATTTTGTGCAGTACCTATTAACCGAACAACAAATGAACAAACAGGTAAACTGATAAATGAACAATCAAACAAACACATGTAAATGGCCTGACAAAGCAAGCACGTTTTCTCTAAAATGTATTCTCGAATTCATTGGAAACATAGTGATGAACAGCATCAATTAATTTTGAATGTTGTGAAACTTCGGCTGGAGCAACCAAGTATACCGGAATGTATTTCGTGTAAAAAGAATTGGAGCTGTAAGGTTAGATTTGTTCGTCAGAAAATATTCTGTAAAAAAAGAACGTTAGCAAATAGTTTCAAACAAAATATTGGGAAATTTTGACCCAGTGGCCACATTCTCAATTATTTTATATTGTCAGTGTTTTTTGACGTTGGCTAACGAGCTTCAATAACGAATTCCCAACAGCGCAAACGAGAAAAGAAAATTTGAAGCAGAAGAAAAATTAGCAGTTCGAACGCTAAATTATGGTTGAAGTCATCTGGTGCGAACAGGTTAAAGTAGAGGCCTAATGTACTAGAAATATAGTTGAATAGAACGTTTTGCTCGTATAGTTAACATTGAAGAGACTCGTAATAACGCTAACAATAAACGAAGATTCAGGATAGAAATAGAATGATGCAGCGGACCTGCTGCTTTCTTGCTCATCCTCCGATTAGTCAGTTGCCTTCGCTAATATGCGTGGCGTCATTATCAGCGGAATAATCTCCTTAACTAAATATCTATCGTTAAACATTTTTTTGTGAATGATAGCTATGGTCTCCGATGGCCAGCCCCACAGTCTTTTTATCTCTCTCTTCATCTACAGCAGAATGCTCTGGCAGCATATTGGTACTAATACGTATACGCTTGTATACTCACGGCAACTAAATACGCGGTTTCAAGCGTCTTCAGGTCCGTGAGACTTGTAGACTGCAGTAGTGTTTTGTTCTTTGCACACGTCCTGCATCAAATATTACAAGTATTGCAGACAACCCGCCCTTAAGACCTTACTATCACGCACGACCAAGTATGTGACGAGTGCTGTTATTCTTTTAAATCCATTCTATACACTAATAGACATAATTTTAACAACTATTTTGGTTAATAAGTGGTTACTACTGCGAGCCTAAATTTTCACTTAAATTTTTATATTAAGGAGCATAAAAACGCAAGTCACAATCAACGTGGGCGTTTTACATGAGCACTGTGCTTGGCTTCATAGTGGTGTTGTAGATCTCGATGGCCTTGAAGTTGTACTCTGCTTGGTGCGCAATCTCGGTGTCTTCATCTGGATGTGGCACGAACATTGTGAGCACCACCTGTAATGACAGTTTTATTAAAGCGTTCGTGAACCACCTTTTAAGGTGAACATTGAATAACCTCATAATCAGAGTTCAGTGCCACACCAATAGGCTTGCGCTAGAGTTTTTCGTATCCGTGAGGGCCTATTCCCGCGCAATCGGCACAGCCGCACCTAACGTAATGGGACACCTGCCGCACGCACTCGTATTAGTGACGCTCTGTCACTCTCCGCTTGCGTGCGGCAGGTGTCCCGCTCCTTCACCCTCTGCTTGCGCGGGACAAGTGCCCCGCCACGTTCGGTGCGATTTTGCGGTAGTGCGTGGATAGGCTCTTAAGAACGATTGGAGTTTCAGGGATCTCCCTTCTCTTGACCTTGAGCATGCGTGATGAAATGCCATCACTCTCTCCCATTGAGATTTATGTGCACGAATAAGCCCGTTGTGTTGGAAGAGCGTAGCATGGCGCTACAATGCCTCGATGCGAAAGCGAACGAGCGCATCGAGGCACTACATGACGGCACTTGGTGACAAGAAGTGCATCTTATTTAAAACACCACTCTTGTCGTACGTCTGCTATTGGCCAATGGCACGCAATCTGCCGTTCGACTACAAACAGCATGCACCGGCAGCCCGAGTGTGAAAATAGGGTGTCTGAAAAAACATAAACATCAGGCCTCTTCCGTGAACTCTCTTTGCCGCGCACGACGGCAAGGTTTGGCTATTATTTACATAAAAGTCCCTTCTATCCACAGGATGTGTTTTTTTCACAAATCCTGAGGGGTAGTTCTTAAAACTTTTAAAGCGTGGACTGGCAAAAACCCGTTGCTAAAATTCCTGCACCGTAGTAAGCCTGTGGATGTCATGTGAGTGTGTTTGCGGCTGATACACCGTGCATTCGCATACTTGTGCAGCCGTAGATGTAATACCCTGTCATTCAATACACCTTGCTGATACGTTTCTTGAGTAAATGTGCACAAGGCATGTCAGATATTTCAAGGTAGCCCCTCAAAGGCGATGTTCACTCACGTCATCGAGGAAGTTCAGCTTATTGGTCGAGTAGGGCTCGCATATGTACTGCTGGGAGATGACACCGCCCATCATAAACAGAACAGAGGACGGCGCCATGACAGTGCTGAAGAGCCACATGAACAGCGTGCTCCTGCGGGACCAAAGAATATACACGGTGACGCACGTAACAATGACGAATAGCTTGCGTGTTTCAGCATGGGAGTTTCGCCACAGTGCCGCATCTTTACGAACATACACACTAGAGGTCGCGTATTCACAAGTGACCTTACACCAGAATATTCGCAACAGAAGTTTTCACCTAATGCCGGAGTTTGACGCATCATTCATCTGTCTGACAGGAGAAAGCACTACTGTGACCCATATTTTCAAACAAAGGAATGTGGTGGCTGACAACGAAGTCAACAAATGTAAGAACGACAGCATATATACCACCAAGAACGAGAACAACAAATGACATGTAAGGGTACAGTTGCTGCAGCAAGTTCACGCCGTTAAATGTGTTTTTTTTTGTTAATGTGAAGTTTTCTTTGCCTTCACTCAAGGAGTTACACGTACCTGTTCGGTAGGTATTTCGGCGCGTGAAATTGATCTATGGAATAGTTTAGGTTAGGCTAGACTAGACAAGGTTAGGTTACGTTCGGTTCAGTGATGCAACGAGTTTGGCTCGCGGTAAGTTTAGCGCATTAAAAGCAACTATAAATGTTTCTGACAATCTTACCAGTCATATTTCTACCAAATTATCAAGGCAGGCCTGCACACTGCTTGGGTTAGCGGGTAGGATAGTTTCCTTAAACTATGCTCTAACATGGATCGCATTAATAAGACGCTGCTTGGCTCAGGTAGCAGGAACTTGCATCTGAAAGCATGTAACTAACTGTCAACCGTTGGATGAAATATGCGAATTCAACATACGTAGTTGATTGCGTCATGTACGACAAACCAACGCAAATTTGGTAACAATGGCGATCAACGAAAACGTAAGTTGACACAATTAGTCTTCATAGTATTAACTGGTAGCCTTTTCATCGTAAAACACCACAAAGCTAGTGATGATGATGCCCGTCCCCTGTTACTGTG
The DNA here is from genome assembly GCA_013436015.1 of Rhipicephalus annulatus. NCBI lineage: Eukaryota > Metazoa > Arthropoda > Arachnida > Ixodida > Ixodidae > Rhipicephalus > Rhipicephalus annulatus. The sequence goes on from WOVY01003058.1 coordinate 133,100, forward strand.
TTGCATAAATAGCACAAAAACTAAACATTTACCAGAAAGCAAACTTATGGTCTTTTTTAGAGCATGAGTGCTTCTCGATTAAATATATTTTTAATAGTTTTAAAATACTTTACATTTACGCATTCAGGAGAACCCAGTTATGCTGGACCGTAGAGCTTGAAGTTTGAGGAAGCGTCTAAGCAAAATCATAAGGCACGGTCAAACGTAGTAAAATATGAACGCCGCGACAAGGCGTCCACATTTCGTAGAGCACAAAATTCTGGAATATCATACACGACAAGCAGGACTCCGCACTGGTTGGAGATGAAGCCGCGCTTGTTCGGTGGTATGTCCGGGCTGTGGACGAGAATCCCCAGGCCAAAGCTTACGGCTGCGACGGATTCCAGCATGATTGCCGCCGTGGACGCTGCCTTGCTGTACTCTTCCCTGAAAAGTTCAGTTTGGACGTTCTTTCAGTCGCGGCACGAGAAAAAAGTTTTATAGAAAGAGAGAGAGGCAAAAATAACAAAAAAGCAGAGAACAGTTATGAAGCTTTGTACCAAACTTTAGAACACAGTCGCAGGGTCATGAGAGTACGCAGCTTAACTCTAGTTATCATGGTCACTGTGTCTAGGAATCCAGCACACGGTAATTCATTTGTAACTCGTACTTGGTGCCACGATGATATTTTGTTTGTGCGTTTTGTCATATAGTTCAAGCGGCCTCAGTTTACCGCATTACGTCATTGCAGATATTGATCAGATTCAATGGCAGATGAAAAAATCAGCGTGAACCGTACATCCGTACTCTTTCATGTAGTGGGGCTATAAGAAGCTCACCCGGCCCCAAAAACTCCATCGTACGGACTCAGGCTGCCAAGGATACCCATGCTTGTAACGTTGGGGTAATGGGTTGCGAGTACCTTGAAGAAAAGATAGACATGTTTATTGCTTCCAAATAAGTGTGTGACCTAAATGCATAAAACTAAGCAGGAAACAGTAAATGAAACTTTCAATGTTTCCGAAACTTCGTGCGTACTAGTTACTTTTAAAGTGCCAAAAATTCATTGATAGTATCTCCCCCTCCCCACGCGCCCATAAAAAAAATGGCGAACAAGCAGTTAAATGAATAATACCATAGGCAAACGGCTTAGAAAACATCACTCATTTGCAGGCTTTTTCTTTGTCATAGCCAACCCCTACTGTGCCAACTATACCTATAAACCGTTTTGCGATCAGCTTTATTGCAGCACAAGCACACCTTACCAACTACCTAGCTATTAAAAATATTTCCCCACTCAGAACAAAAGGCAAATATGGCCAGGATTCTCAAATAATCTTAAAATCCAAGCGGCTATTCAAGTTTTAGCTCAGCATATATTGGGAATGTATTGGAGGATAACCGAGAAGCACTAAAGCTAGATTGCCCCGAACATGAAAGTCCTTGCTAAACAATAATTATGCGTTGAACTTCCTAATTTAGCGTGCAACTGCGTGAGTTGAATTTGTTGGCAGCAGGGGACAGTGGGCCAAATACATCACAGCGCTCACGTCCAACTTTCTGAATACACAAAACGCGCATCAATCTGCATGATGAAATTTCTAGAATTAGGCCTGTATACACGATGTGAATGGCTGTGCTAAAATGATCAGCCAAGGGTTTGTAAATTAGTAAATATGGAAACATGCGACTCCCCTATCGAATTATGCTCGCATTACAACTCGATCGGTGTGAACTATTGGCGCGTTTAAGTTTGGGGGCCCTGTTCAAAGGTCCTGCTCGGAGGACCTGTTCATTGATCCAATATGCGAATGAAAGTTGGTAAAAGTCGTTTCGTTCACATGACAATGTCGACATTTTATCTCCTAGCGTGCGGGTACACTTACTGCTGATTCCAAGAAGTTTATTTTCTTGATCCTCCACAAGTCGTTGCGATCTATTTCGTCGAATTCCGTCTGAATAGGAGAAACTGGAGAACGAGGACAGTAAAATAACGGTAGGAACACGAAATCGGAGGTTTGCAAGCCTGACCTATGGCAGCACACATCGGATTAAATGACGAACACGAGTGCACACACACACACACACAAACACACACATAAAAACACCTCCAAAACATACACTCTCTCTCTCAAACACACGTGACCTTGTTTATATTTACGCTTTTTATATGATAATTTTGCTTATGCAAATGAATTTCTGCTATTTGATATGGTGCCTTGGGCATGCTTTCGCATATACAAATTGATTGCTGCTTTTTTATTTGGTGTCCTGGACATCGATCTTTGCACTAGTCTCTGGTCACGTGCAAAAAAAAACGCATCTGTAAAAAGTTACTACTCAAGCGATTTTGTTGCAAAATAAAAGTCAGTTGAAATTCGGCGCTGGAGTCGCCCTTTTGTGTTCGCGTTGTTCGTCGTTTCACCTGGTGTGCGCTGCCGCATGTCATAAGGATAAACCAACCAGCCCACAAATACAATTGGGGCAGTAAGATCTCACATTTGAAATCTACACACATGCTGAAAGAACAGTATCATTATGAGGGGCCGTAGTGGGTGACCACGGATTAATTTAGGCCACCTCTTTCTGCAATTCACCCACTTGAATAGCAGTTACCATGGAAGTGCATTTTATTTTGTAATAAGTGTGTTATGAATGATATTATTGGCATTGTTATCTTATTTCTTATTTGTATAGTTCAGACATTTACTGTATTGTTTTTTTTTACTTCTATACTTCTCTGCATGCCCCCTTACACAGTTCTGTTAACCGGAGGTTGTAAAGTAAGCTAAATAAGTGAGTAAGCCTTGAGCTCTACCCAAATACTTACGCATCAGGAACTTCTCTACAGAGGCATTGAACTTTTCTTGGAAGTCGCTATAAATTGTCTGCGTCACCTAAGAAGAAGAAACAAAAACTCACACATCCAATTTTAAATACTCCCTGATCCGCTATGATATGATCCCGTTGTAGTAAATGTTTACGAATTAGACAGCGTGCGCCAAAGTGAGTCTTCAGTCCATCTTTCAATGGTCTACACTTTGCCTCAGATAAACATGCCACATTAAGCGCCGAATGCAGGATGACAAAGCTGGTGTAATTGGCACATATTCATTTTGAAAGAAACAGGGCTTGAAAACGTGGACGCAAGAAGAAAGCCAGCACCCTACGAACGCCTGTGACGCGAGTCTATTCCTACCACCCCACCGCTTCCTTATTCTCCTTATATTGACGGAGCACCTCTTCTTTCTTAACGCATACAATTTGTCACAGCACCTACCCCACCACCCACTCTCTCCCATTTAATGTTTCCCCATCTCCCTCCTTTGTTAGGATGGAGGAGAGGGTACGAAACGTAGACGCACTAGCGCTATAGAATTATCAGTTCTGTTCTAGCCTTGAGGAAGAAAAGTCAGCTTGACAAAACGTCGGCTTGACACAACCCTCGTTTAAAGATTTTTCATTGCCAACCTTGTTAGGCGTTTGTGGTATCCCGTCTCCCTTGTGTCCATAATCACACGCCTCAGTTTTTTATACTGCTTAAACACAGTGAGTTTGCGTTAGTGCGTTTGCTGGAAGCAAAAGATAGTTGAAATTATCGTTCTTAAGTGCATTCGTTTAAAATTCACACTTACCAACTACACAGCTCCCTGATATTCTGTAAAGTTATCACGCTGTCTTAGAGCGAAGAAAACGCAATCATACGGCCGACTTTCGACTAGCCGCTTCTTTCTCATGAGATATAAAGCTTCCTTACTTCACGTAACAATGCACGCGAAGCAAGTCTCTTTGGCTACAGAAAACTATACGGAGGTAAGGCGTGCCTTAACTAAGACCATTTAATGAAAATTATGCAAGTGCACATTACCAAACACGTTGAATCAGGCTATGGGAGACAAGGCGACAAACAAGCTGAGCTAGTTGGTACGTATTCATAATAAAAAGGCAGGACATGTAAACACGGACTCAAGAAGGAGGTCCAACGACCACAAATGCATACCAACCTTAGTAGGCGTTTGTGGTGTCTTCACTTCCCTATTGCGTCCATGCTTGCACACCCTGTCTTTTAGAGTGATTAAGCGCAATGCAGAATACCACAATACTTGAAACAACTGGGAGACGGTGCGTGAATTGCACTGAATATAAAAAAAAAGCATTCGCTAAGTCGAGTAGACATAGGTCAATGGTCAAAGACGCTCTTAGGATTGGTGGGCTGAGAACTTTGACGCAGCTTTGCTGTCTTTGTAAACAAATTGCTCGGAATGTTATGCGGACCTCTGCCTTTCCATTTTAATTTGAGTGTTTTTTATATTCATTGCATCTTCTTAAGCGTTGCTAAAGTTTAATAAGGCGATGTTTCCGAAAAGCGGAGAAAAATAAATAGCTTTCAGTCTTTGCTTACAAAAACACAATCCTAGAAACATCTCTTAGTGGCATAGTTCATCATTCGGAACCAATAAAAATTGGCGAGATATATAACTCAATTCAAACGCCTGTTCAGTTCTGTTCTGTAGATTTGAATTTAACCTGTAAAAATTGTGAGGCGTCATTTCGTGAGTAAACGGTAATTATAGTTGCACACTGAATTCTGTTATGCACTGTAATTAAGCAATGTGTTTAACATGCGTCTACTCACGACACATGTATACACGGGCTCTTAATCGGTTTGTCACTTGTACATTGTATCTTTGTTGTATTCACCAGTTTATCTATAGTTATAGTATAGTTATAGTTTGACTTTTGTATTTTGTGTATTTAACATACCTCCTCCGCGTATTGCCAACACAGCGTTGCAGGTTTCTTCGTGAACAAACGAATAAGAAAAAGAGTTTACCGTAATACATTTTTTTAACATTTTTAAACAGCATATATTAGAGCAGCTGCGGTAAATTGTAATGCAAGTTCGTTTACTTAAATATACACTAAATTGAACGTGAGTGTTCAGTGTTAACATGGATTATCTTCGTGCAGGTTTACGTACATCGACGATCTTCAGCCTGGCTGCTTCAGCCTCGTCCACGTACCGCTTGCAGTCGTCGTCCGATGCGCACTCCTGAGTTTTCGAGAAAGTTTCAAAAATCAAATGGCTCAGGTAGACATTGTAGATGCTAAAATAGTTTTGCGAAAGAGTGATACGAAGCAAACCGTAACTATGACCGACAGGAATGATCGGCGGACAAACCAATGCAGCGTTTTCGGCTGTGTTCAGGCTCTCGAGTGATTCGAAATTAAACTCATAGATAGTGAACATACATTCTGATCAGTTCAGTGCACAGTGTATGCGGTAACGCAGGTCTGCACTTGATTTCTACGCCGACGCGGTTAGTAATATAGACAAACCAAGAAATGTGTTCTTAAGACCAATCAAGGATGCTGGACAGTGCCACGCAGTCTTTATTAACGTAATAACCTGGCAGTTAGAGTTTCTTAACGGCGCCTGATGAGAGTAATTGCATGTCTGGAAAAGCTCTCGGCGGTCGTGCAGCTTTTAAATGTGAAGCATTTCTTAGCGAACTTCGGCGACTTCGAGCGTATCTCTCTATCTAGCCGCCCACGACTTTTAGCTCTCCTGGCCGTTTCGATTATGGTATCAATAGCAAACGTGGTATGGCATAACATGACTTTATGAGGAACATAATTGACTAGTTATAACATGAAAATCATGACATGTGTGTCATGAATGTCAAGATTTACATTTCGTGGTCCCGCAGCTCTTGCGGTGGTTTTGTTCACATGACATGTTGCAAAACTGGTATGGTATGACATGATTGCATGGCGAACACAAGCGACGGACCCTAACATGAAAATCATAATGTGCGTGTCAATAACAACATGACTACATGCCACACTGATGATGCGCTCGTGGCTGTTTCGCTAGCTTCACATATGCCAAATTTGGCATTGCGTCACGTCAATGGATGACGAAGGTATGTGACTGGTGCAAAGATGATAATTATGAGATGCGTGTCATGTGAGAACATGACTACATGCCGCAGTCAAGGCACCAATACATTTCGACGTGACGCGGTGCGCGTGCTTGCCGGCCTTCATTTCGTTGCGCTGGCGTAGCCACGCCATATACCATATATACTCGCACCATACACCATATACCATATAGGACCTTATAATGCGAGTATATGGTCCTACCACAGAACACTTACCAGTCGTCCTACCATATACTCGCAGGTGCGCGCCGCGCTGCATTACTTTGACACATGCGCGTTTCAGGGCATACGGCGTCCCTCCGTCACGAAAAGATGGAGACGCAGTGTTGTCTGGGTAACGCATCAGCGCGAAATGCAGCATGTCGCATTTCGCGCCGGTTACCGCGCCTGGCGTCAGACTATAGAGGACTCGCGTTTTGCTAACGTATAGCGTCACTGTGCCCTGCTTGCGCGCACGTCAACGCTACATTGGAGTATATTGGACCCTTCATGATGCGCTCGCTGCCATTTTGCTACCTCCACATATACGAAATTCGGTGTTACGTACCGTCAATAGATGACGAAATATATGACAAGTGCAAACATGATAATCTTAACACGCGTGTCATGTAAGAGCAAGACAATATACCACGCTCACAAAGTGATCGCGGCCGTTTGTCTAGCTCCACATATACTAAGTTTGGTTTCGAGTGACGTGAATAGATGAAGAAGGTAAACGACACATCCAAGCAGGATGATCATGACATGGAAGTCATGCACGGCATCATTTACCTCAACCTCGTAACGTTGTGCATGATGTTAAAGTGACTTTTAAACATTTCTCATTTGTTATTCGCATATCGATTCCCACTGCACGTTTTATCTGACAAGTTTTTTTCAAACAATAGGAAACCAAATCAATAAGCGACACCGCATCAACGTGCCAGAGATGGCAGCATGACACAAACATACGCGCATAAATCTCGTGAAACACGGTTCTAACTTGTCGCATTCGTAACAAGCTGATGTAAAAGCCTTTTTGTGTGTGTGAGTGTGTGTGCACACGTGTGTGTGCGCGCGTGCGCGTGCGTGTGCGCGTGCGTGTGCGCGTGCGTGTGCTGTGATTATTGTCATTTAACATTGATTATCGTCAATTAAAAACACTTACTTGTTTGACGGCAGTGAGAACTGCAGTGGAGGGAGAAAAACAAAAACAAGCAACTTGTGCGCATAGACGACATTTATTTCTAAATAATATTACACACTAAAGATATTTTTAGATGAAAGGATGCAAGACAAGCATGCGCACTCCTATGTCTAGTTAATGCTTCCCACTGTTTCCGAAAGCCCCCCAAACACTTAAAATTCAGCAGCCCATACTTTATCGTAATGCTATTTTCATGCGAGTTACCATGTGTGTTGGAAATAAAGTGGAATGTTAACGGATTGGGAAGGTAACAAAAAAAACGAAGTTACCCCTGGTTATCCTTCGACATTTTCGCGTACGTGAGCTCTTGGACAGGAAGCTTGCTTCGGTAAATCGTCAACCTATATGAGTGCGAACCATGGAGCACATGAACAGAAAACGGAAGCTACGACCTACCCAGGCAAATAAGTGAAACAGAGCTGGCAATCACAAAACCTATTTGACGCAAGTGCCTTGTGGGACTTAAACTTTCATACCGTTGTCATCTTATCACAGAATTCACCACCTTATGTCATGTCAGAAAGCTTTCACTCGAGCCAACGTATATCCACGTTTTCTCTTCAAGTATGAAATCAGATCATGATATCAGATGAGCGTCTGTAAACATATCGATAACAAAACTAGAGTTTTTTTTTTAATTACGGTCAAACAATACTATCTCGAACTCGCTTCTGTCACGTACAATCCTTGAGCGAGGCGAGCACAGGGGGCGTTGGAAGGCCGCAGTCAGTCAACACACGGTTTGAGTGATACTTAATATTCGCCCGGTAATCTGAAAGATTGAAGAGAAAAAAACTAGATAAGATGGAAGGCAACATATGTTCTAGCACTACGGTCATTCTTAAATTCTAAAGCATTCCGAGTGCTGGTCATGCCGAATTCTCTTTGGCTGAGAGTGACGACTGCGTAAAAACAATTACTGGGCCACCGTGATTACATTGCATTTGAGCCACTGTTCCATTTGTGGGAGCTCGCAGCTAGACATACCGAAAGAGACTATTGAAAACTGTAGATTAGTTTCATGGAATCCCCCAAAGTGGCGCAAGGGTTCAGAAGAGAAAATTGACGACCACCCCTTTGTATAGCATGGGTCCATGCGTTTCTGCGTCCACGTGGTTCAGGTTGTCCAGTAATTCATCTTTTTGTTTCTTATTGCCAGCTTTCTGGTTAGCTCAATCAGTTGAGCTACCACCCCGCGGACTGCCGTTAGTTCGGGGTTCAATCCCCGAACCGAGACAAATTTGTGACGATCAATATGCTTTGTGATAAATCCACGTGGACTTCCTTGTGGCGTCGTGTTATGAAGGCATAGTTGTCTGTTTTCCTTTCGAGACCATTGAAATTCAGTTCAGTTTATCATTGCGTGATGATTCTCCATAACCAACCCAACCAGTCTACAAACCTTGGTTTCCCGATGTGATGAGGCTGAACATGTCTCCCCTGGCAGACTTTAGGTCGGCAAGCGTGGATCTCAAATCCTGTTGAAGCACAAGTTTCAAGAGTTTTGAGCTGTGGTTCCCACATCCGCACAAAGCTTTATCGGTGAATAATTGTGATGATTCACCTTGACGGTGCCGACGATGTAGCGCTGCACGTCGAGCACACCTGGCCCGATGATCTTTTCACCCTTGTCAACGGCGATGGCGAAGTGGTTAGTGCTGCCCCACAGACAGAAGATGGCGACCCTTGGCACGCGAAACAGTCACAGTGTAGAGAAAAGGTGGCAAGTTTTCTCTCTGAATATCGTTACCGAAACCATGCGCATCATTTCCCTCAATTGTCAAAATAGCTGAAAGGAACTAGGGAGCTCTTTTCGCGGGCTCAGTCAAACATTGGTGTGGAAGATGGGGTGAAGAGAAGACAGTCATTGCGGAAAGTCACACAATATAATCAAATTTAGATGGCAACGACAACTGAACGACATATGCGACTGAAGCGAAGCCAGTAAGTGAGTGAGCGAATTCACCGTGGTGGAGTAGTATAGGCAACTCGTCGCACTGCCAAACTCGAGGATGCTGGTTCGATTCATGGCCATGGCCACCGTATTTATATGCGGTCTAAATGTCATTACACAAATATATGTATACCTAACTTCACGTTCAATAACCGTGGTTGGTCAAAATAATCTGCAGTCGTTCGTGGTGTGCCTTAATCATAATATTAGGTTCGGCATGTAGAATTCATAAACTACATTATCGATCAGTGACGTCTGCGCGTGTTTGTGCCTGCCTTCCTGCTTACCGCTAGGTCACGGGTTCGAGTTCACTCACGGCAGCAGCATGTCAATGGAGGCGAAATTCTAGAGGCCCATGAGCTTCGGCTTAGGTGCGCGTTAAAGAACCCTATAGATTATTATTATCATTATTATCATTATCATCGTCATTATTATTATTAATACTGCGTGCTAGACTGACCAACATGCAATGCAGATTAGTTTAGCCAGTAAGCAACAATAAGATAATCGATGCAGTTATACTCACGCGTTTAAGGCAACCAGGATCACCATGAGGACGGTGTAGAAATGCAGCACACGCATGTACTGTACGGTGATGTTCTGCACCTTGCGGCCGCCGAATGCTCCCACCATGCGGGCGAGCACGACGAAGAGGCCGCCCACGAAGGAGCCGATCATGAACACCGACTGGGCGATGGCTACGACGCACAGTATGGGCTGGTACGTGAACAGCTGCCATGCGCAAGAGATACGGAGGGACCGTATATTCACAAAAAGCGCTTGCGCTAGAGTTGCCCGTAAGACAAAAAACTAAGCGAATCTCCATGCGGAATGCATGATTATCGAATGCAACCGACCAAGAGACATAGAACCCTCATGAAGAAATTTTTGTGCATTGACCCCAGGAGATGACGCTTTGATATCATGTGGTCGTGACCCACTGTCCAGCGGCACCTGCGGTACCATTATTACCAATAATACCTATACATAAAACAAATATTAGCAACATATTACCAGCTTCTAGCTCAATAAATGCTGAATTTGAAAAGCCACCACCATTGTATAAGGGAGATTAATGAGTACAAACTGTCGTACTTACTGCGGTTAGGTAGGTGAGGTACTGGTGTTCGGTATCCCTCCTTGTCATGATGGCGTTGATTAGGCCTGCCAAAAAGCGCCGGGTAGCTTAATCCAGTGCTGTATTCTTCAATATCAACGTACTAAAGAAGGATGGCATTTCTTTAGCTACTATCCCGGTATCTACACCAACCGACTGACCGATAGTGCATTAAACAAAGTGTGACTTAATGTCCCCACAGCGACGTTACCTGTCCGCTTATGACTTCGACACACAAACACACGTTCGCAAGCGAGTTGAGTCACAAATACTCATGAAAAAAAACAAGTTCCTCTCTCAGCATAAAGCACTAGATACGATACCAACACGTTCGAATGTTACACGAAGCAAGGCTAGCCATACAGCATCAATCTTGGCGATTAAAAAAAGTAAAGAAAGCGGAGCTAGCCTACACATTTGTTGCAGCGAGCAAATTGACCTTCGTTGTGCGTGTTCACTTCATGGCAAAGTGATAGCGAAACCAGAACACACCAAGTTATGAGCCATCTGTGGCAGGAACATTTCCAACCGCAATCGACAGAGAAATATTTCTGCCGCAAATATGCCGCGACTCCTCCGGGCCTCCCTCTACCTTCAATTACATGCCTCTCGTGCATCGGGAGACGGCCGCGTTTCCTCTCCGCTTGACAAGCATGCGTCAACTGCACTCACACACTTTCACTCACACGTACTACGTACGATTCGAGCGCAATTATCAAGAGGGACTATACGGAACGTCACGGCAGCTCAAACGCCGACTGCAAGAACGCACTAAAAGGGTTCACATAATTACCATTGCAATAAAGAAAATGTTCACAAGGTTCATAAAACGGAAGTGTTGGCACAATTCTCACACTATGGCAATGCTATGTGCACAAAATGTGAAAACTATAGTTGCATGGTTGCTTCTGAAATATTATATGTTTCATTGTCTTCAATGCAGGCGTAATATAGGATAACTTGCCTCACGTCAGCATCATGCATGGTATAAAAAAGAAAAAATGACAACATGCGAAAAGTGGGCTAGAACAATAGGAAACTTTGTGTGATATTGTCAACACGTCAAATTTTTGCGTACTTAAGTACTGACATCAGCGTGAGTTGAGATCTGAAGTCTAGATAATTTATGATTAAGCACGTGATTTAAAAAATACTGAAGTGTAAGCACATAGTGTCCGGAATAATGCAAGCTTAGACCCTCGTATTCAAGTGCTTGGGAAATCTAAAACATATACCAACGCAATCGAGTGAAGTGTAATCGGTGTACAGTAGAAAACTCACTGGAGTCGGTGACCGTAACAGTCATAAGGGACACCGCTTTCTGCACCAAGTCGTAAAAGGTGTGAAGATAAATAGCAGGTTCCTCTCGGTCAAAAGTGTCGGCCATCTTTGGTGAGGAAAGAGCGATGGGCACTTGAACTGCGGAAAGTACAAAAATATATGTATGTATGAAAGAAGTCTTGCTGTTACATCCTAAAGCCGCAATTCGATTATGAAAGACGCTGTAGTGGAAGGCTTCGAAAATTTAGACCACCGCGCTCCATATCGGTAGAAGCACTCAGAAGCTCTACGGTAGAAGCACTGGTAGAAGCACTTTGCTTCTACTGATATGCGGCCGCCGCAACCACCGCGATGATTACTCTCCGGGCCAACAATAAATACATTAATTAATTCGCAAGCTGCACATTTCTTTTAAAAATTCCAAAGCAAGCGACTCTTCGGTGCGTATTTCTTGGCAATAAATGGCGAGTTGTGGTTTTTAGCCACATCAGGATAGTGCTGATGGCTATATAGCCTATATTTATTGGTATCCGCTTTGAAAGTGCAGGCTGTCACAAAGTCACCTTCGTTTGTTCAAGTCAGCGTGTATTACACCTGTTTACTAGCATTTTAGGCTCTCTAATCTTTAGTACACGGGTCGATCGCAGCTTATTTGTCACCAGTGCTTACTGAGGCTGCCCCACGCACACGGGGAGAAACATTCGTGCTCTTTTGTTATCAATAGCTGTGTTAAGTGGGAGTGAACTTTTCACCATCATAAACTCACCCTGCTTTCAAAATATTTTTGCACCTTTCTTTTATCCAATCGAAGCCTATATATGCTTACATAGTGTACTACCGCACTGTTATGCAGTAATGACATTCTCTGTGAGTAATCCCATAACTGCACTGCCTCACACTACATTTTTTAACACTCTTAGATGTACGAAGGCTGCTTGATTTGTACCGAGGCTAACAGTTTGCACGTTTTAAAGGATATCATCAATTCGTTCAAGAAGACAAAACTTCGATTTTGACGACCTTAAGAGCCGACAGCGACAACAGGATACACGAAAGATACATGACAAGTTCTGATCACCATTTCTATCAAATTTTCGTGGCCGAGCACTCACCATATCGCTATAACCGATGCACCTGTCATGAACTACAGTTTACACTATCGCATAAACGCTACCATGTCGCTTTCTCGTACAAAAGTGCTTTAGGCTACTACCTTGGGGGCGCCAATCAGCACACATGCGTAAGACTAGCTACTTCAGGTGTAAAAATATGTTAAGTATAAGTTAATGTTAAGTGTAAAAAAACACGCACTCTGGGAATTCGGCACAAACTTACAGGTGCCTTTTAAATGCCAAGGTCTTTGAATACGATAATAGAGTTATGCCGCAGTCACCTTCCCGACGAATACAATAATTATGCTTCGCATAATAAAGATTCACATGACGCGTATGATCCGCCGAGTTTTTTTCTCTGTAATTACACTGGTATTTACCTCAATGGCTTAGAAGTAAGGTAAGATACTCTACTTACCACAATGCGCTTTAACTGGGCTCGTTTTGCTTTGTATAAAGATGCCTCAGCTGCTGAGCAAAGAATTGATGATGATGATGATGATGATCCTTGACACTCTGGCGCACACCCACAAAGGGGGATCGGCCAAGAACCGGGCGGCAGGATCTTAACTAAAAGGCTAATGGTTTTTCAAAGAAAACGTAATTTTGGGCTGAAAAAAAATATAGAAAGAAAAGCCGAAAATCGGAAAAAGGAGTATATCTGAGCAGGGAACGATGCAGGCCATCAGATGCGATTTGAGACAGAGGTAATGGTGGGTCTAAAATGATGTATATATATATATATATATATATATATATATATATATATATATATATATATAGGCAGATTAACATGGCAATCGCTTTGTTTCAATTAAGTATTCAAATACCGCAGAGCAGACGTCCCTGTGGCTATAACCGAATTTAATGCTGCCAAACGACAAAATTACTGCCACATTTAATTCTAATCCCAATTTTTCAAGTGGAGCTACCAGGTATCTTTTCCGCTGATGAGAATACTGGCGACAGAACAAAAAGAAGTGATCTATCGTTTCCATTTTTTCGCAAGTCTGACATAAAGGCGACGCCTTTAGACCAACTTTATGCAAATAATAATTCAGTTGAGGAATTCTGCAACGCAATCTTGTAAAAGTAACTTCCAAGTGCCGTGTTGCACACCACTGTCTATTCCAGCGGCATCTTAGATGTGCGAAATCTCGATATTTATCCAATGAGTAGCAGTCGTATTCACGCAAACAGAGGTTTCTAAACCTTATTGCTGTCGCGTAAGCCGTATCAGGCAAAACCGGGATAATGGGACCGCTAAGAGATACTGTGGCTAGTGCATCCGCCATCTCATTGAGATATATGCCACGATGACCTGGTACCCATAAGAGCTGCAGTTTTTTCACATTTGTCGGTATGAGTTGTCGAAACATATGCATAAGTGTTAAGTTGGCTCCTGAAGACAGAGCAGCACATACTGAAAAAGAATCTGTAATTACGACTGCTTCCGATTCGCCCAAAGGAAGTTTCCGTAGTGCCAGTACAATAGCAAATAATTCTGCCATGAATAAAGAAACAGCCACCCGATCGTAGGCCTCCTTTTCTTCTCGGTTGGTTGGTTGGTTCCTCGCGCAGCATTTGCAAAAGACAATCTTCTTCTTCAACAATGATAATTCTCGCTGTCTGTACGTTGCAGCTTCCAGTAGACATAGAAGAGACATGCTTAGCACTACGTTCCATGCAAGTTGAACACTATGCTAGAATCATCAAATAACAGTTGATGATAATCACGTTCAGCGCATGCTGCTTTCGTATGTCGTTTTCTCAACTTATATAAGTTTTCAAAACTTAAATATGGTTGGGTTTCGTTACATTAGTATATACTGTATCAGTGCAAGCGTAGTCCACGACGATTTCATCAATTTACGCCTCGAAAAATCTGTTATCATCTTATTTTCTTTTATATTTGCAGTTTTTTCTAGCTGGCTCAGGGAATTATCGGCATCTTGCTGCCGTACTAACGAGCCATTGACCTTGGCGTGTACGCTCCAATCAAAACGAAAATGCGCATCATCGTCACCATAAGGGATTTTCCCGTTTATACCCCAGCCCCTACAGATGCTGTGCACAATAACGTAAGTAAAACAAAATATTACCATTTCAGTTTAGTATTTCTATTTTGTCATATTCTGGACTCTAACTAGGTTTGCTAAACCAATCGTTTAAATTACTTCTTATCCATGTGTTTATCCCCATGTGTGCTACTATCTAAAACATAACATCCGAGTGACAGTCTAATTACCACTTGCTCGTTTAGCATATTGATTTATTTGGTCATGGTTCATTTCAATTCGATGTGCGGCGTGGGCACCCTTAGTGCGCATGCGCGTCCCCTCTTTTCTCTCTCGTCTTTTACGCTCCCCCTCTCTCGCCTCGCAACTCCCACTCAGGCAGCATCTGCTAGCGAGTTTCTTCGCCGCAGATGTTGCGGGCAAACGGACGAGGCAGCCGTTTAGGGCGCCGCGACGAGCACGTGGCAGGCGAGGGGGAGAGTGACGCCAGCGTGCAGTGCGAGGGGAGCGTGACGTCTACACACAGCACGAGTGGGACCTACTTGGCACTGCACCAACACCAGTGGCGCACGGGCGTTGTACGGAGGGACAGCGTTACACAGGTTAATCAAAGACTTGTTTCGCATCTAAAAACACTGCTCGCGCTGCACAACAGTTCTCTGGCCACCCTGTATATATGGACACTGAATCTTGACCTCCAATGTAGTGCCGGTAGTAAATTTCTGCTGTGCTTTGTTGAAAAATCAGTATTCGCAGCGAGTGCGTTAACTAAAAGTGGATTGTGGGTTCCTGTGTCCAATCAGAGCATTTTTTGTCTCATTGCCCATTAGCAGCGATTGGCATGTTTAAATAAGAAACCCAGGTACATCACCACGTACAAGGGGGAAGCTTTGTGCCTCCCTAGTTTTCTCTCCTGTGCAACGCCACAATGAGCACCAGCGTCAACGTCATCGCCAGTGTAAGCGTTAGCGCCCGCTGCTTCGCATCTATACGCATGGCTCCCATTAGCGGGAGATTGTGCATTTTTATTTTTTGGTTTAAATTTGGAGTGTTCCATAGTTATTCGCCTTAAACAACCTGACATACGGTTTTAGCCCATTTCACTTTGTGGATGAATGCCATTAGAAAAAACACATCATCATCATCATCATCATGTTGCAATTCGTCATGAGCGATATAACTAGAACCGGGGAGAGAGAAGAAGGTGAAGAAGAAGGACTGGTTGCGATGGTAAACGGGATGCATAGTTCGATGCATAGTCCGACGAATAGTCCAACGCCCAGCGTCAGCAAGACGAGTGGACAGCGGTCGCTATCTCACGGTACCCGCAAGGCGCATTCCTTGAGGCCGGGCACCACACTGGCGGCAGAGATGACCGGCGACAAGTCGCAGGAGTCGTCCAAGTCCGCCGCCGCCAAGAGCACGCAAATGCGCTCGGCTCAGGCACTCAGCTTCTGGAGCATGTACTCTTCCGTTGCAGCGCACGTAAATCCAACGTGAGTATACTGAGTCAGAACATGACCAAGAATAGTCCAGCAGGGAAAGCAATTAAGAATGCCGTAACAAGAGAGCCCAGATGCTGCGATATTTCGTATGCCATTCTACGATGCAGTTGTCTAGAAACCACGAAGTGCAACTCGAAAGAAGGTAGTGTGAATGCAGAATATGTCTTGGTCAGTGCGAATAGCACAAGTGCATCAGTGTTACATCTCCTATTGCGCAAGACCTCCCCGCTTTAGACCATTGTTCTAGCGTTCTAGATAAGATGCACGGTAACAACTGAAAGGAGTGAAAGTTACTCTGAATTGTTCCGCTACAGACAAGTGTTGAAGATCGGGCGACTTAGTTTTTTTTTTCGTACTTGAACGCATTACGCTTGACCTCATTACGGGAAAGAAGAAACATCCGAGCAAGCCGACACAAGAGGACTAGAGCTATGTTGCTTCTTTGCCGTAAAGCGCTGTACTAGTTCGAGACCTCTACACATACATAAGACACATAAGCACATATGCACGTTCTTTCGTCCTAAAAGCGTGAATATTGGAATTGCTTGCCATGTACTATATGGGATTCTAAAACTGTAGAATGCGTCCAAACTAACATTAAAAATATTTTGTAGGTGAATGCCAATGAATGCTTGCTCATTCCCGTTCGTTTTTTGTAATAATTAAATTCCGTGTACCTTGCGTACGATATTTTGTCCTAATTGTAAGTTTTGGCACTCTGATGTATAAATCTGTTATGTATGCGATTTAACATGTATAGCGCAATTTTTAGGGTGTAATACTGTGGTGCACTTCTTTGTATCAACTATGCATTGCTGCGTTATGTTTGGCATCATCGTTACGTCGAATGTTGCTTGTCAGTTGCAGGTTGTTATTTGAAATAATATATGTATTCGATGCATTGCTAATATATATGTAAGAAAGGACAGGTATGTGGTCCCGCCGCGGTGGTCTAGTGGCTAAGGTACACGGTTTCTGACCCGCAGGTCGCGGGATCGAATTCCGGCTGCAGTGGCTGCATTTTCGATGTAGGCGAAAGTGCTGTAGGCCCGTGGGCTCGAATTTGGGCGCACATTAAAGAACCCCAGGTGGTCAAAATTTCCGGAGCCCTCCCCTACGGCGTCTCTCATAATCAATCATATGGTGGTTTTGGGACATTAGACCCCATATACCAATCATGTGTCAAGGTACTTGCCCCACCCTTGTAATGGCCAATAATGCCTGAAATCCCCAACTAGTACTTGCAACTTAAACCATGAATATTCCTATATGCTTAGTTATTGACTATTGCAACAATCCTATGCCATAGGTGCCAACATACCTATGCCAACACACCTATGCCTCTGCCAACACCTATGCCAACACACCTATGCCACACACCTTAGTCACTGTGCTGTGACTCTGCAGGAGGTTCATCACCGTGGCTGATCTGGCATGCGCCGTGGCCACCGTGCTGGCCATCGCGGTGCTCATACTGAGTCTCACCATGTTTGTGGACAAGGTACCTGGTAGCGGTACGAAGAACGTGGTCGTGCGGTGCCGCTTCGGTCGCGTCCTCGGACTCAGCTACACGGTGTTTGGTCACACGGGACGTGTACGCCTTCCTGGGCGTGCCGTACGCGCACCCACCCGTCGGGGAGATGCGATTTCGACGTAGCTTCACGGACTTCGACGTCGCACGGGTGTGCTTCCTTTGAATTGAACTCATTCGCGGTCCCCTCGCTCATCAATAAAGCGTATTTCACACTTTTAAATGCTACTGCAGATACCAGTTTCAAAATAACAGAAAAAACAGTACTGCTTGGCGTAGGCAAAAGTACAACGTCAGTGTGAGTACCTACACACAAGCCCAAAACTTGCACTGTGTTGTGTTTCGATTTTCTTAAAAGCGTTTGGTCAATATTCTTGCATTTGAGATCACTAGTCTTACAGCAAAAAAGCTTTCTTTTTTTTATTCTGACGTGATCGATGATTCGTGTGGTCCTCAAAATAAAACTCATTTTTTTCCGCAATAGATAAGCGTCAGGCTCAGTAGAGCAACGGGAAAGAGTTACCTACTATTACCGCCCATGATGCAACATAAATGTTGCTTACATAAATAAGCATTTCTCGATCGCTGTTGCATGTCGTCACGACACTAGGGGTGAATACCTTGAATCGTGGTTTGTTCAGTATTTCGTATTCGTAGGACATTTAGCACTGGCATGCTTCAATGCACATACAAAACTTGTTCGTCTCATTGCACTGAGCGATTATTTGCATTAGCTTATTATCTCACTGTAAATTATAGCATAACCTATACTACCTAACGCAGCTTTCTTCCAGCAAGAATGATATTTACAATCCGTCCTTGGAGGCGGAAATGTTGTAGGCCCGTGTGCTCAGATTTGCGTGCACGTTAAAGAACCCAAGGTGGTCAAAATTTCAGGAGCCCTCCACTACGACGTCTCTCATAATCATATGGTGGTTTTGGGACGTTAAACCACACAAATCAATCATCAATATAGAATCCGTCATTGCTTACTTCCAAACACTCATTTTCATACCGACAGCTGCGCGTGGGTGGGAACCCAAACAGCGTATAGGACGTTTTTTTTTTCGCTTTCTATTTGTTTTCGAGGCATGCACAGTCTTTTGCACTCATCCCTAGCATAACTTTTCAGATCTGTTTGTTATACCGAGAGCCATTGTTTAAACGCAGATGTGCACACGGCCTATTAAGTGTAGTTCATGAAAGCTGAGACCGGCCTCTTCAGCAAGAAACATTTGCCGAGCTTGTCCACAGGGCTCACTGATAGACGGCACTGGGCCCAAGCCGGCGTGCGTGCAAAGTTCCCCCGACAAGTCGTTGTCGGAGATCTCGGAGGATTGTCTCCACCTCAGCATCTGGACGACATCGCGTCAGTGCGACTATCCCCGCTGCGCCAACAAGGCGGTGCTCGTGTTCCTCCACGACGGTTTCTTCCAGATGGGCGGAAACAGGCAGCCCTTATACGACGGAAAGTACGATTCCATTGTTGCTGCGTCTCTACTAATGCGCAGCTCTTACGATGATTCTAAGATTCTAGTTTGTGTAAGATAAACGTACACATTCTAGTTGTAGTAACCAAGCTATCTGCAACCAACACATTACTGCAATGCTAGAATCTTGACTACCAGCACATGCATCTTGAACGTAACTGATGAGTGACGACACATGGCGTCGTCTCATATATGCTGTAACATAACACACTCCAGTGTCGATTGCATGTAACACCCGTGTATGTATACTTCGATTCCCACATGATCGCCATATATGGTGAAAGTAGTACTGTTTACTTGACAGAAAGTTAGCACCAATGTTCTATTGCATTTAAAAGAATGCACTTTCAAAGAAATGCAGTTTTTTTTTTACATGCGTACCGGTGTTTTGTCGCATGAGCTTAATATGAACGATAGCCCCGCCATGGTGGTCTAGTGGCTAAGGTACTCGGCTGCTGACATGCAGGTCGCGGGATCTAATCCCGGCTGTGGCGGCTGCATTTCCGATGGAGGCGGAAATGTTGTAGACCCGTGTACTCAGATTTGGGTACACGTCAAAGAACCCCAGGTGGTCGAAATTTCCGGAGCCCTCCACTACGGCGTCTCTCGTAATCATATGGTGGTTTTGGGACGTTAAACTCCACAAATCAATCAATCAATCAATCAATCAATGTGAACGATATCAATTCCGGGCGCATGTAAAGGACCCACTTTTAAATGTCGGTATAAATAACGCTTTTACGAAAACCTGTCGTATTCAAAAAATAAGCTGCGTCAGCCAACAGGTACCGGTGGCAAACATTAGCCTTTACCAGCAATATGAAAATAAATACAGGGGTTGAACTTGGTCAATATCGGTAAAAGACATCATACATCATTACATCAAGTGCGTGGGAGTCACACCAAGACATTGTATTAGAATAGCTGCACTAACCTGTGTATACCGATTCGCGTACGTGCACCGCATTTCATGCAGGTATCTGGCCGCGTACGGTGACGTCGTTGTCGTGGTGCCCAACTACCGACTCGGGGCGCTTGGATTTCTGAACGACGGTACCGGCAGTGCTCCCGGGAACGCAGGCCTCTACGATCAGCTGTTGGCCCTGGAATGGACGCGTGACAACATCGGCAGCTTCGGCGGCAATGTCTCCAACCTCGTGCTGGTCGGCTACGGCGCGGGTGCAGCGGCTGCAGGGTACCTGCTGTTCGGCGAGGCTGCCGGCGTCATCGAGACGGGCGCGGTCCCCAAGCGAGTCATTCTGATGAGCGGCAGCCCTTACACCAGGTACTGATGCGGGAGTATTCCGAAGTCCACCGCACTGCCGTTCGTCTACGCCGGGACCGCGTGCCAACTGTGCCAAAGTGCACCGACGCGCCATCAGCTGACGTGGTGCCTGCTGGGGAGAGAGCAGCGGTGCGCATGTGCGTCGTCGTATCTTCTGGTTGGCTAAGATTTCTCTGCCGCGGTCACGGTGATCGACTATACATCAACTGAATATTGATTTATCTGCTTTGTCACATCGGCAACGTTGTATTACGTAGCGGCTCCTGCTGGGCTGCCTCTCGTGCCCTGCCTGGTCCGACGCGCATCGCCGGAAGATATGTCATGATGCGCATGCGCGCCACTACTTAGCACTCTACGGCGCTGATGGCGCGTCGATGAGTTTTGTCACGAGCTGCCGTGGTTCATATACTTTTGCTCAGATATGTTTTATAGTAGCAGGGGTTTTATATTCCAAAACTACAATATCGTTATATGAGAGACGCCAAAAACTTCGACCATGTATGTATGTATGTATGTATGTATGTATGTATGTATGTATGTATGTATGTATGTATGTATGTATGTATGTATGTATGTAGTATGTATGTATGTATGTATGTATGTATGTATGTATGTATGTATGTATGTATGTATGTATGTATGTATGTATGTATGTATGTATGTATGTATGTATGTATGTATGTATGTATGTATGTGTATGCATGCATGCATGCATGCATCCATGCATGTATGTAGCCAGATCAGCACTCCGCCAAACATCACGCCGTCCGTTGAAGGTGGTGCAATCGTGCCACATATTAGACAGTTCTCAGCTTATTTTTTTTAACAGTGAAAGGGGATCGCAACATGGGCAGATTCCAGCACAGCAGTTGTCCACCCCCCCCCCCCCTGTGTCGGTGTCCGCAACATCTATCACCCTAAATGAAACCAAAAAATAGCAAAATGAGAAACACTGGGGACAGAATTGGAATCGAACCTGGACCCCCTCTGTACTAGCCCAGTACTCTACCACTGAGCTACGCCATTCAATTTTCAACAGTATACATTTTTTCTACGATTGTTTTCATCTACAATGGTAATTCCAGGCGAGGTACCCAATCGGGCATATGGTTTTGATGTTCGACTCTCAATCACGAACTGACTCTATGCAGTCTTCATGTCGTGTAAATAATCGCGTTAATATGTGCAATAAAGTGCTTTGAAACAGTGAAATAACAACTAAGTGCTACACGGCGCGAATCGCGTAACGAGTTCATCGATACAACTCATTACTGAAGCCTCAGGCACAATTCTTCCTCGTCTTCAGCCACAGCCTGAAGAAAATGCCCATTAAGCAAATAAGATTTTAAAAATGCCTTACAAGTGTGTGTGGGTACCACGCTATTTTCGAAGAATGAATAATAATGGCATAATGATAGCTTCCCCCACTACTAAAAAATTATAACTTATGGTGTAGTTAATGTCTTGCAAATGTATACCTGTAATATTTTCCCAAAGAATATTAAAGAAACGTTCTATGAAAACCACTCTAGCAGCTTTAGTTATGGCCATGCTGCGCATTTCGCGCAGGCCCGTTTTTTTTTTCTGTTCACTCTCAGGTTTACAACCATGCGCATAAGTTTCCTCTAAACATCCGAACACTCATTCTACACTGCAAGTGACGTGCCTTATGCATCGTTATCTGTTGTGTTCGTTTGTGCAATGTCGCATTCACGCTCCAGGTACCCGGATAACACCGAGCTCAAAAGTCGCCGCGTGGTCGACCAGGCGAAAAGGTTGCGCTGCGTGAATGATTCCAGAGCAGACATCAAGTGTCTGCGTTCGTCGGGATACTGGCTCTTCGCGAAGACGGCCGCCCCGCCCCTTTTCTTCCCGTCATTCACCGGGATCATTCCGTCTCCACCCCGACAGTGGATGCAGGAAAAGGTGTGCGATCTATATCGTTAACGCTTCTTTTGGGCCTAGTTGATTCATAATCGTAGAGGTACTTTTAAAGCGCCATCACATACGCATCAGAAAGTAAACGTCGTCTCTTTCTTTGTGGTGTGTCTGTGTTTGCGCTGTGAAAGTAGTTCCGTGATCTATATCATGTCACTGTTTTTTTTTTTTCATCCGTTATACCAGAACTATGATTTCTTTTCGTCGCTCCTTGCATAATTGGTAGCCTCCTAATTTTTTTATAGATGTCGATCCTATCGGTTAGATCGCGGTCTAAAACAGGCGGCCCGCTAACCTTAGTGTGGCGCCTGCTACCTGCAGATGACTGTCTTCTTCCCCTATTCCGTTCCTTTTTACATTTTTATTTACAATATGTTCTTGAGGTGGACAGATATGGCCCCGCCGCGGTGGTCTAGTGGCTAAGGTACTCGGCTGCTGACCCGCGGGTCGCGGGTTCGAATCCTGGCTGCGGCGGCTGCATTTCCGATGGAGGCGGAAATGTTGTAGGCCCATGTGCTCAGATTTGGGTGCACGTTAAAGAACCCCAGGTGGTCTAAATTTCCGGAGCCCTTCACTACGGCGTCTCTCATAATCATATAGTGGTTTTGGGACGTTAAACCCCACATATCAATCAATCGGGTGGACAGATATGAGCGCTCTCAGTCATTCTTTTCGTCAGGCATGCCATTTTATCCTCATGTGTTGAAACATAACCATGGAATAACGAATCTACATTTCTGAATCGGCGCCGATTTCAAATACCGACAGAGGGGAAAACTACAGATGTCCATATATATACGACAGTCAGGAAAACCTTTAATTCCAATGACAACGTTAGCTGTCATCTTCTTCGAGTGCATCTCTCCCCACCCCCTGCCCCCCGCTTCACACTGCCCCTGCCTTCGCCTATGCCCTTGTCGAGCCGACACACCGGCTTTTTCGGTCAATTTGCCCATTCGATGTTTTCGCACCAAGATGTTCATTAAAGAGGCATTGCAACACGTAATCATCAAATGGCATCACTGTCGAAGTGTCTTGTCCCACAAATTCACTGCCGCATTTTTTTTGTATTTTTTTTAACTGTTCGTCAAGTGTGGGTTGAGTTACAAGAAGTGGTTCCACTTTAAGACCTTCCTCTCCCCTTTCCTCTGATCGATCATGATGAAAGCTCCACTAAAAAAACGGGGGAGGGGAGGAAAAGGGGCAGGAAGTTACGTCCGTAGGTCAGGGCACATCATTACCTTGAGAACTTTTTTTCGTTTTCTATGAAGGCTCACTTGTCTGCATCGGGGCAGTGGCCCCGAGAGCTACGAAGCTCACGATGTCCAAATCAGACAAAACCCGTGTCCTTTGGGTATGCAACGCCAGCATCGCAGACAAGAACTTTTTTGAGAAAGGGTTAGGGTTGTTAACCATCACCATGCCTACTTTATGTGTGTTTGTGCATGCGTTTGTATGAGTCCGTATATAACTACATACGCAAAATTGAAAAATTTCGAGGGGGCAGAAGAGTCAAACCCCCAGCCCCATCCTCTCTGCACCCTTATGTAATATAGTTTATTTTTCGTATATGTCAGCATTTATCGAGTGAAGAGCGAGTAATTTCTGACTGACTGTAATTTATTTGTAAGTTCACTGTCACGTTTTGCACTGGAACGTTTGGTTCACATCTTCATGGGAGTCTTGAAAACCAATCGGGAGCATTTTCCGACGATGTTCAAAAAAATGTAGCTAGGCCTCTTTAGCACTTCGTCATCCGTCTCACAGGAGCCCATAAGTGACGCCGAAATTCTCCTGGGTCACATGGACGACGAGAGTCCGCTCGCCACGCAGTTCGTTCGCCTGCTCGTTACACAGCAAGAAAAACTTCCTGATGTGACGAAGGTCTCCGAAACAATCTTTGAAGCACTCAACATAAGCAGTGACATCCTTAAGGTTATTGACGCAGACCCGAAGGTAAGCAAAAATGCAAGAATAGTAAGTCATCTTCCCGAAACCGTTCCTGCATAAAGCTGTGTTCGCGAAGCGTTTTTTTTTTTTTGCTGGGCTGTGTCATTATTCTGCATCGGACTGAATTGCTACTGACCAGTGCGTGTCATGCATTGAGTTTTATGCAGTCTCACGATCAGAATGTTTGTTCAACGAGTATAAATGCCAGTTGAGGGCTGGCCCTTTACCGGCCATAACGGGTGAATATAGGCCGGTGTTCTAGTGCGCTGTTTTTAGGTGAGAGCTTTGAATGCCTCATCAAACCAGAAAATAAACCTGCATCCTGTGTTGCGTTTTCCGTCGGCGGTGTCAACAAAAGCAATTCAAAAAACTGTCACGTGATTACAT
The DNA here is from genome assembly GCA_013436015.1 of Rhipicephalus annulatus. NCBI lineage: Eukaryota > Metazoa > Arthropoda > Arachnida > Ixodida > Ixodidae > Rhipicephalus > Rhipicephalus annulatus. Next base: position 157,778 of record WOVY01003058.1, read on the forward strand.
CACCGCATGGCGTCAGAGATCACAACGTATGTGAAGTCGTTATGACATCATCGTGACGTAATGTCACTTAAAGAAGTCATCGCGTGGCATCGTATAACCTGGCTAAACGTGGGCTGATCTAAGAGGCAGTACAACACCACGTGAGGTGCGTCCAATCACGGAGGCCGTGTGACGCCACTTGACATGCAGGAAGCTTTCGTAGGGTTGCGGGACAGGATCGATGCAGTAGACTGAAAAAAAAAGATGCGTTTGGCCTTCTGGTCGTCTTAGATGGGTGCATAAAGAACCCTGGGATTTTTCTATGCCAGGTATAATAGTGGTGTCATGAACTACTACTCGAGCTTGGCAGAGAGAGTACATCCTGCTTAAGGCAGGCACCGATTTGGACAGCTAAGTCAAATGTTGCAGTTGTGCGTTGAAAGTAGAGTTTAGAAGCGGAGTGCGAAGTTGCCATCTTATCCGGCGCCCTCTTTTCATACAGCAGTCGGTTCTCACACTCTTGAGAGCTAGCTTTTGGTGCCTGATGCTTGATGTCGAAGAACAGATAACCTGCTGTAGGCCAATAGTTGGTGTTAATCAGAAGGGGGGGGGTCTAAATCAAGCGTGCTTCTTGCCATGGGGTGTGACCTGCCGGTGCCGCGGTATGCAGTCCACAACATTACAGAGTATCCACACCTGCGCGCTCAGGATTCACTTTCATAACGTGCGCTCAAAGTCATGACACGTGCTTACGTAACGTTCCTGCTTGCCGTCCCTCTCTTTGTGGCTTCCAGCGCGCTCTTCGAGGTAACGGAAGAGAGTAAGCACGTGTCACATTCATGTAACCACTTGTTCTTGACTTATTCCAGAATTATTCGCGGCGATTGATTCCTAAGGCAATAAATTTTTATACTAACCAGATTTTGTGAGCACATGCAAAAGCGCTTCACGGCGCTTGTAAGGTATACAAAAATCCTGGATATGGAGCGGCGAGAGAAGAGAGACGTGAGATGCCGTCGAAGGCGGCCGATGGGGCCGTGCCGATCTCGCCACTTTATTCTAGGCCTGAAGCGGAGCCACGTCGGCTACCAGCGTCCGCCACGCCAGGCGTGTCAGCTCCTTCTCTCTCTCGCGCAGCTCGAGCTAGCGCCAGCTGCGCGAGAGACGCGGCGCGGTGATGGAAAAAATGACGATGGTGATGATGGCACTACAGTATACAAAATCCTGGATATGGAGGCGGATATGTCGTAGGCCCATGTGCTCAGATTTGGGTGCACGTTAAAGAACCCCAGGTGGTCAAAATTTCCGGAGCCCTCCACTACGGCGTCTCTCATAATCATATGGTGGTTTTGGGACGTTAAACCCCACAAATCAATCAATCAATCAATCAGAAATCCTGGATGATGGCACGTGCCGTTTCAGTGTACTCACATGTCACATCATCCAGGTCGACAACTGGATAACGATGAGCACCTTCACCAAGCTGCTGGCTGACCTGCTGGTGATATGTCCCGTGCGGGACATGGGACGCCTACTCGCCTCGGCTGGCAACAACCGCGTCTTTCGTTACCTCGTCTCCACAAAAGCAGCGGCCAATGCCACTGGGGCCAAAATGGGTGACATGCTGCGACTCGTGTTCGGCGCGCACTTCCTGAGCCCTGTCGAACTTGGCGCTTTGGCCCGCGCCAGCGAAGCCATCATCGGCTTTTGGACGCACTTCGCCAGGACAGGGTGCGTATGCCGAGGATATTATGACCACGATCGCGTCGGCTCACAAGCTTACGTGGCTACACAACAGCCAAGGCTCGCTCACCTCGCATCACTTTGGTAGTCAGGATGTCGAATCCCAACATGCTGTCTCATTCATTCTCTTGTTAACTCTGATTAGCCTGCTGTTCTACTAAGGCTTCTCGAGCTAGTTCAAAGTGCTACTAAATATGGTAGAACTTGACGATGTCCTGAATAGTATACGCTAAGTTTCTATACGCATAGGCTATTGACCAGCCTCCCCTGCGGTCATCTTACTTGGAGAAGGACAAGCTTGTTTCAAACATTACTCAGTCGTAGCTGTCCTGTAATTTTTTTTAAGTTCAGCTTTATGGCCATGTACTATCGGCGTCAAATGAAACCCGAACAGCAGAGCGCGTGTTTGAAGCATTAGAAACAGTATAGTGTTGGCCGTCCAGTCATCACCATGGACAGGCGTGCACATCCGGTTTGGTAGCACTGCGCGATCCCCCTACAGTGCGTTATCCCCATTTCTGCTCTAGTTTTGGTATGGTGGTGATGATGGCCATTGTGGGCGTGCCGAGCGCTTTTGATCGTATCACTCGCAATACCTTGCTTTTACTTCAGCGTCGCAGTGCAATCGGTGACTTGGCACGATAAAAGAAAAAGAGAAATATAATCGGTTTCCGGTTGATTTTCAAACGATCGTCATATCTTGTTCACCAACGCTGCTTCACCTGTTCCCTTCTTTCAGAGACCGACCGCAAAACGCATCACTCTAATTGTAAATGCCAAGCGTTTCGTCAGAAGAGAGAGCGCAAATCGTTTTGCTTTACCGGCACGAAGTAAAACAGCGTGAAATTGCCAGCATTATGAACCAACTTTTGTGTACAATGAATAGAATTAGCCAGGAATTCTATAAGGATGAACTTCGTGATGACAAACCATGCTACAATATTCGTTTTCGGCTGCAGTAGTTTAACCTCTGTTTTTTTTGTTCCTTTCAAATACCATATATACTGAAACACAAGCAGAATTATTGCACTATAGGGAGATCGCTCAGTGCTGCCACACCAAATGTGCGGGCCTGTCTGTGCCAATGAATGGTCGACGGCACGCATTATGCCATTAATAAGGCTTGTGCCACGTGCTCTGCTGTTCGCGTTTCATTTGATGCCGATAGTACGTTATTGACGATAATGGTAGCCAAGAATCCATCAGAGGGACACCCAAGAGCTCTCTTCAGTACTCGTCTTTACCCTTGAAAAACCGAGGACCTAAGGCAGTTCTTTCTACATTTAACTTCGTCGCTACAGCAGTTTTCTTTTTAGCGCACGTATACAAGACAGGACAGAACAAGCACCTATGTAGACACATGTGCCTTTATTTTGTCCTGTCGTGTATGAACGCTATGAAGAAACCTTCTAGAGATGTGCTACCAACAAGCCCTCATCGCGTTCCATGTGAACTTCATCGCTTCATTTTAATTGTTGCATTTTTTGCGGAACTTGTTGTCTTTCAGGCTCCACCAATTGTAGGGGATTGTGGGGGAGTGGGAAGTGACTGCTTTGAAACTCGCATCTGTTGTTAGAGAACCATGCTCACACCAATGCACATGCTACAAGTCTCGGAAGCGTTGACTGCATTTTAAAACATTCGAACAGAAACGAATGTTCTAAAATCTGCGAATATTTTCCCACCACGGTGGTCTAGTGGCCAAGATACTCGGCTGGTGACCCGTAGGTAGCGGGATAATATCCAGGCTGTGGCAGCTATAATTTCTAGTAAGGTGGAAATGCTGTAGCCCCGTTTTCTCAAATTTGGGCGAACGTTAAAGTACCCCAGGTGGTCGAAATTTCCAGAGCCCTCTCCTACGGCGACTCTCATAATCATATGATGGTTTTGGGTCGCTACACTGCACGTATAAATCAATTTGCGAAGCTTATTGGGACTTCCGACTCTTTGATCATCACTATTATAGATATGAGGTTGATTGCGAATGTACTAAAGTATGTATTTATTATCTATTGAAGGTATCAGTGAAGACCAACAGTGATTAGTGCACTTTTCTCGCTTGTGTACTTTCTTTTTTTCTCTCAAATTTCTTCTAAGGCTAAGTCAGCTCACCCAAATCTACACCGACTGTAAAGTCGGAAGCGGCCCTGTTCATTGGGTTAGGTTTTAGTAGTTTCACTCGTACATCGGTGTGTCATGTGCACTGGTGTACTCCTTTTGGCTTAACTCCACGTTTTGTCAAGCTGGCGAAGCGAATCTCGGAGGCCACGTGGCAAGAAACGCATGGTCGAGATCCACTCCTCCAGGTGTCGCAACACTATCAACTGCTCCCAAAAAACGCATCTGCTCTTCCAATCAACTCATTCAAATACAATTTCCCTTTATTACACAGACATTTAATCGCCCGTTATTCTAAGTATATTAACCGAAAATATGTGCTTGACCAGAAATGCCTGAAAGAAAAACAGCAGCATCGCTTGTTGCTCGTGCCACAAATAATCATACCTTGTTTTATCTTCAGGAGGGTCCCGAACACAAACGGGTATGGCAAAGGCCGGTTCAGCATCAGCATCGCTCCAGAAGAGGAAGCAAGCGTCCTTGACATCCGGAAGGAACAGTGCCAACTGCTCAGCAGCTTCGGCATCTGATTATTCAAGTGCCCTGCGCAGAAGTGGCTGGCGACGCGTGGACATTTTTTTCTTTTATCTACGCCTATTCACCCACAAAAAGCCGGGTCTTATCAGATTCATTCTTTCTTCGCCTTTCCCCCTCCTCTTTTTCGTACGTTGGCGATTTAGTCATTCTGCTATCCTTAGATCTTGTAGTACAGTGCCAATTCTGCACGAACGGCCGCTTGCCATATAGGATAACAGTCACAATTTTATTATGTGTGCTCTCTCTTGCCCAGTTAAGTGAGAGGTGATTCGTGCACTTGTATCTCCGAAAACACACCGATCACTATTAGATGGCAATAAATGGTTTAGCAACGGGGATTTCCATATCATTTTCTTTTTTAAAGTGTTCATGGTATCACTGCAACCGGGCATCGTGAAATTATTGCAGACGCGCCCCGAAACACGTCGGGTAAGGATAAAAATTGCCAACAGTTTCTTTCTTTCTTTGCGGCATTTGTTACTTTTTCAGTTGACTGGCGCCCGAGTGAACTTTAGTGGCTTAAAAAAACAAAAAAAAACAAGAAACCCTCGCAGTTCGTGAAACAGTGTTCTGGTGGTTTTCAGTTTTATCTTACTCATTCTAAATTATTCTACAGAAGCCTATACGGATAAGCAGACTCTCCAGCCAGCCCCGCCGCAATGGTCTAGTGGCTAAGTTACTCGGCTGCTGACCCGCAGGTCGCGGGATCGAATCCTGGCTGCGGCGGCTGCATTTCCGATGGAGGCGGAAATGTTGCAGGCCCGTGTTCTCAGATTTGGGTGCACGTTAAAGAACCCAAGTTGGTCGAAATTTCCGGAGCCCTCCACTACGGCGTCTGTCATAATCATATGGTGGTTTTGGGACGTCAAACCCCACATATCAATGAAATAAATCGGACTTTCCAGCCACGTTTTGTTTATGGTATTCAATGTTAAAATTAATAGCTGGCCCAACGTCTCGAGACCCATTCGGTTCGTTCTTCAGCGGGCGACTGTCGGGCCAGCTCTTGAAGCCAACGACTGTGTGTGTGTGCGTGTGCGTGTGTGTGTGTGTGTGTGTGCGTGTGTGTGTTTCCATTTCCACGACACTGGAGAAAGGAAGATAACATTTTCCCTTGTCCTTAAATTAAACGGGCATGGCATGCATATAGCGCTCATCGGATCTGTTGCGACCCTGCTTTGTGCGACTTTGTGCAAGCACCGCTAATGTTTTTTTTTTACTTCGCTCCTTTTGTTACCTCCAGTGTGACCAGTCACACTTGAAGTTATCTTTCTCGTGCTGAGGCCACAGTCACAACAAGAACGACAACTTTACTGCTAAACTGCTGTTAAATGGAACATAAATACATTTTTTCTTATATTGGCGCCATAGCCTCTAATAAGACCTGAAAAAACGTTTAGCGTCATAAGCCACCAGAGTACAAGGACTCATGGCTGTCATCATTGGGAGTGAGCCGATCCTTCCAAATCTAGTCATTATTGAACAAAAGTTGTTTGCACCATACGATGAGCCTGACTGTTGGCCGATCCCCCCCCCCCCCCCCCGTGTGGATTGGTGCCAATCTCCCAGGAATCATCATCTTCTATAAATTGTGATGATGAAAACAATCATTACTAGCAATAAACTGTGTTGTACGAAGAACGATAGTTATAGCGCGAGAACAAAACGACGACACAGAGTCTTTCGTGTCCTTCTTGTCTCTGTGTCCTCGTTTTGTTCTCGCGCTATAACTATCGTCATGCCATACCAACTAGCCCAAGCTGCCACACTTCTAATGTACGAAGGAACAGCGGACGATGAAGACGAGGAACTATTCCTGCTGGTTTCACAACTATTACTGAAAGAAAAAAATGTGTTTTACATTTGAGTGAGCATCAAAATTTCGTATGATATTTGTAATGTTTTTATTTTATAACCTTGATTACGCTGAAATCCCACGAGATTTCAAAAGGCTACAAAATTTTTGGCCAATTCCGACAGTGGGTATGAGCAACAAGAGAAGAATAAGAACAATGGCGGAATGACCTTAGCCCTTGATATTCAGCCCCGACCATACTTGTATTCTCGAGCAGCGATCATTACCGCTTTCACGCAGGCCATACATACATCGCCCTGCGCGGACCGTGAAGGCGGACGCGAAGTCAGATGCCAAGACCGGTCACATGACAACCGACTTTTCCCGCGACTCGTCCAAGTCCATCGGGACCCAGATGCGCTCTGCGCAGGGGCGCAGCTTCTGGAGCATGTACTCTTCCGTCGGGGCTCGCATAAAACCCACGTGAGTGGGTCTCATCTCCGCTAGCTAAATCAGTATCCTTTAAGAGGTTAACATTGCACCGTTAAGCCTTATAGCTGGCCCGTGATGTCGTGGACGTACAACATGGCTCCATCATGGCGGCTTAAATGACGTCAAGCAAGTACAAAGACGCGACGATTAACCTGCTACAGTGTGATAATGACTTCTCTGTAATGTCATTGGGTATCTCTGCATGAATAGCGAAGGAACCAGTATGTGATATACTGAGAACACTAACGTGACGTCACAAAGTTTGTGTCTGACCAGGGTGGCGCACTAAGGGTGCTCTTTCAGTGACATCAATACTTGCATTGACGCCACTGAAACCACCACGTCGGAGCACCAGCGTGGTGGTACGCAAAGTTTGTGTGATGCATGATAATGTTATAACTTGTCGGCAAATTGTGTTCAGGTTGTTGTTCACGTTCTGAGGCCAATGACACTGTGAGCCGAGTTATTATATTGAGGCAGGTTAACCGCAATGTGATTACATGCATGCCTTGATGTGATCGTAGCCCAGTTGGAGCACCATCTTTCTAAAAAGCTACCTCCATGACGGCAACTACAAGCTGTCAAAAAACGCTGCCGTCTTCGCTAGTGTTGCATAACCCCTTCAGTCACGCATTATGATGCATTGCCTCGAGATGCCTCAGATTCACGTGACATGATTCCGAAGCACTCAGTTTTACATTACAACGAAGAAAATGGCGGAATCTTTTGTTTTCTATTTGTTTTAGTAAATAAAGGTAATTCGCATGTATATCTAAATATCTGCTCATCCAGCTCATGTACTTGCATAATAAAAAAAATAAACCATTAGGCCTGAAATGCATGCATGTTTTTTTTTTAGAAGAACGGCTATTTGGGCTAGTTGGTTTGAATTCATGGTAATAAGGGCTGCAGCGCGAGCACGAAGATGCTAGAAGAAATAGACAAAAGGTGAGGCAAAGGCGAGGTGAGGCGAGGCGTGTTGTCCTCTTTGCTTTCTTTGCCTCGCCTTTCGTCTATTTCTTCTAGCACCTTCGTGCTCGCGCTGCAGCCCTTATTACCATGTTTTTTTGTTGTTGTTGTTGTTGTTGTTGCGGTATTCGTTGTGGTATTAGGCATCGCAGCCTACGTTCCGCAGGTCACGGGATCGAATACCAGCCATGGCGGCCGCATTTGCAAGAGGGTAGAAAATGCTTAAGACTCGTGTACTTAAATCTAGGTTCATGTTAAAGAACCTCAGAATATCACCAGCTCGCCCAGCAAGACACCTTTCTAAAGAACACCAGATGGCAAAAATTTCCAGAGCCCTCCACTGCAGCGTCTTTCATAATTGTATCGTGGTTTTGGCACTTTAAATGCCAAAAAATATTATTATTCCTAATAGAGCCTAATTCAAGTTTAGTGTCCAGATTTGCATTGAGATGGTGCGATCATCACGAGCCATCGCACGAGCCCATAAAGGCCGTTACACTAAGAAAAGAGAATGTAGTGCTTCAATCCGTGAGGATTGGAGAGAGCCGCTTGAAACCATGAACTCTTTGCAAAGTATTACGCGTTCGACATCTGAGAGAACTTCGAACGATAACTTGTAATAAAAAACAGCGGCAGCAAAAATAAGGGAATAGACGAGGTGGAACGTACACAGGGCTCACTAACGGCTGAAAGTTTGTTCAATAGTAGCGCAGAATAGTTACTGGCCATGCATGAAGAACCTAAAGATACGTAGATACAAGAAATGAGGCAGAATTACTTTGGTAGCCCTACTGCGTGTTGAAAACCGGTACTTTAAGGAATCTGACATGTTTTTCTGAGGTCGTACGTGCATAGGACAAACATAGATACGCCTAAATGATAGATTGAAGGAGCATAAATACAACACAGCGAAACTAGTATCTGGCTATATAGGCATTCGTTATAGAGCCTGCAGGTGAGCTCGGTCAATCTTGTGTCAGCATTGCATGTGTTATGCGTGCAGTGAAAGATGTCAGACTTCTTAATGACGCGCTTTGCGTGAGTAAACGCGACCGTGTGATGCTCTGTCATATCTTTTGTATTTTTTGTATTTTTTGTTTATTCTTGTATGGCCAGTGTTTATTCTGCGCAACAACTGAATAAACTTTAAGTTGTAGGTGCACCCTGTTGGCCGTTCCACTCCATCTGTTCCTTCTCTTCAGTGGCGCTGTTTTACAGCAAGCGTGAACCAGCTAGGCCAGACACGCGTATTGAAATATAAGCTTCAGTTTCGCAATGAATGAGTTTTCAGGGACTTAAGCGTTCAGCCATACCAATATTTATGCTTTTCACGCAGGCCAGGGAGGCGTCGCATTGTGTACACCGCAAAGGGTGGCGGCAAGACAGATGCCAAGCAAGATGCCAAGAACGTGCCCACGCCAACCGACTTGTCCCGCGACTCGTCCAAGTCGGTCGGTGTCCAGATGCGCTCGGCCCAGTCACACAGCTTCTAGAGCATGTACTCTTCCGTCGCGGCGCGCGTAAGACCCATGTGAGTGGATACCTCCACGGGCCAAACCACTTTACACTGAGGAATATACTAGCGGGATTGCTGGTGGAAAATAGGTACAGTGCTAAAAGGACGGGGACGAAGTGCACACAAGAACATGGGTACCGGCTTCTGAATGTTCATTAACATAACCCACGCAGAGATATAGACGTGGTGCCGAACAAGGTCATCTAATGACAGATATAGTGACATGGGTGAACTAACAAATCTTTGTAAGCCATGGAGTGACGTAGCAGAGCCAAAAGACATATATTGCAAGCTGCATACCTGATTATATATAGGGGCACGCTGTTAACAAATCTCAGGCCCTTACTGTTACGGTCTTTGCAAGTAAACTCGTATCATAACTTATGTATTTTGAACACGATCTATACAGGTACTTATTTCGACGATTCTTGTCCCTAATTGCCCCCCCCCCCCCAAAAAAAAAGGATGGCCTTCCGTTTACGTCTGGCGATCCGATGCCACCATTTTCCCACAGGGTGGGTGCTCTCCCACGCGACTATGAACTTCGTTCTACCGAGCATGAGCCCAGCAGTGGGCTTGCACCTATTTAGGCAATGGCGGATGCTCAACTATTTCTTCAAGGCTGCGGTGGTTTAAGGTACGGCTAGGGGCCTTCGCAGAGCCTTATGTGGCTACCTTTTGAGATGAGTACCCAGAAACAACTAAACGCCAAGTCGGTGTACTGTTCTACCCACTGGGGTGAACGGGTGCGTTTCCGGCCGGCACTGGGAATCCATTCCGGCTCCCCCCGCATTGGAAGCGGACGCTCTAATCATGTATTCACTGCTCCCCGCCGCGATGGTCTAGTGGCTAAGGTACTCGGCTGCTGACCCGCAGGTCGCGGGTTCGATTCCCGGCTGCGGCGGCTGCATTTCCGATGGAGGCGGAAATGTTGTAGGCCCGTGTGCTCAGATTTGGGCGCACGTTAAAGAACCCCAGGTGGTCGAAATTTCCGGAGCCCTCCACTACGGCGTCTCTCTTAATCATATAGTGGTTTTGGGACGTTAAACCCCACAAATCAATCAATCAATCCACTGCTGCGGCTACATGATTTTGCATCTCTTAGATACAAGTATCGTCCATAACGTGGTGGAATATCCAAGTTAAAACATGTGATCTGGCACTGTGCCTATTCACACTCTGCAGTCGATAACAAATCGGCGCAAATGGAATTTGGCACTCCGCAGCCCTTTTATGGCTGTCCAAATCTGGGCTGTTCAGTAGGCCCATAATTCGATTCCTACGTTGAAGTGGCCCACTACGTATTGAGCTTCGCCGAACGTCGTTAAAGTTTTATGTACCGTACAATAAAAAACACCTGTCCCCAGGGACAGGACCAACACCGAAGTATAAGCAAAAAAAGGCAGCTCACAAACAAACGCTGATGAAATCTGTAAGCTATCGCTCAAGAACAACTTATTTATCTTGTAAATATCGTGATGACAAGATAATGCATTACCTGTCTCTCCTTTCTATTACAAACGCCTCAATTATCTCCATTTCAGTGCCGATGCTTCACTCCCTGGCTCGTAATGATTGATCGATTCTCCAATGTTACCACATCTGTAATAAGATTATGTAATGAGGTCATGTTATCACACCTACAACATTATATACAAGGTTTGGTACCATGTACATGACGCTGCTGGGTGCTGTTTCTTTTTGAAAAGCTGGAAGTTGGTACCCGTATTCATTATTTGGTGTCTTCACATTATTCCTTCCCTTGTAGCGTCATACCTATTTTCCTCAAGTGATGAACCAAATAGCTCAGACACGGGGAAATACTACCAAATCGTTAGTATTTCTTAAGGGAAGCTTACGTATACTCGTGTTATTCGCGCTGAGATTTTGAAAGCTGTAACAAAAATTGAGGCCAGCCTTGTCAGTGGACACATTATCTGCGAATGCCAATCGTGAAGAAAAGCTTACGAAAACCTTATTCGCTATTACGAATTAAATCGTTTTCCAAAGAGTTGCTACTAACTGGTGAGAACCACATGAATGAAGTACACGCGCACAGGGTGATACGCGTCACCCTATGAGTGTATTTTATTATTGTAGTTTTCGTCAGTACCTGAGAGCGCGTTCTCAGGTGAAATCATTCTAACCACAGGGAGGCACGAAGATTGGTGTGTTGTGCAATCCCTGAGGCGGCTGAATCTCCCTCTCCTAAGTTTACTGACCAGCTGCTAACGTACGAGATTACCAAACATTATTACTTTGAGCGCAGGGGATTCCCCTTGCCACATTCTAGTATTTGATTGATTTATATGTGGGGTTTAACGTCCCAAAACCACTTCATGATTATAAGAGACGCCGTAGTGGAGGGCTCCGGAAATTTCGACCACCTGGGGTTCTTTAACGTGCACCCAAATCTGCACATTCTAGTCTTAATGTGCCACAGGGGCTTACATTAAGACTACTGCAGACGCGGACGTACCCCAACCCGAGATCCGCTGCGGTGGTCTAGTGGCAAAGGTACTAGACCGCTCACGTGCAGGTCGCGGTATCGAACCCCGGCTGCGGTGGCTGCATTTTCGATGGAGGCGAAAATGCTGTAGGCCCATGTGCTCAGATTTGGGTGCACGTTAAATAACCACAGGTGTTCAAAAAATTTCCGGAGCCCTCCACTACGGTGTCTCTCACAATCATATGGTGGCTTTGGGACGTTAAGCCCCACAAATCAATCAACCCCAACCCGATCGTCATGAATAAAATTAGTCTGGACTTCGGGGTTTCGATCTATCATGTGCAGTAAATGTGGGGGCTTGTTCAATTTTCCCTACATGCTCCGGCGCTGCTCAGCATTGGCCGGTGCGGCTTCTTACTGCGAACAGTGGTGGCAGCGAATGCTGCACAGTGACGCGCTGGCGGACCAACTCGGGGCTGTCCAGAGGGCCCATGCGGCGGTGGAAGGCCTTGGCCTCTCTGTCCCGACGTGGGAGCAACCAGCATCAGTCTTGGACTGATTCTCAGGACCTTACATTAAAGTTCTTCATACCATACTTTGACTGCTGACCTCCAGGTCGCGAAACGAAAACCCAGTCACAGTGGTCATGCTTTCGACGTAGGCAAAAACTCGTACGTCCGGGTATTTCTATTTAAGTGTACGTCAAAGAATCCAGGGGACGCAAACCCCGCGATCCATACTATAAATGATATCGTGGTAAAGCTCGCTGCACCTAATCAGCAGAGCCATTTATTTGTAAATGTTTTTTGGGGGATGTGATACGTTAGTGATATGAAACGATGCTATACACTGCGATACATATATTTGTCCCTTAATGTGCGCGTCCAAGTGGACAGCGTCAGAGGCCTGCGAAGTGGCAACAAACTCTAAACCTTTGCGTACGCCATTCTAAAACTAATAGAAGGTTTAAAATAGCGCACCCAAAGCTTGACATCACTGTGCATGCATGACAAGCTAAGCTCTTGAGAACTGACGTTATATTTTCAATATTGCGTACGCACCCAAGCTATGCATATGCTAAGACCCCTACTTTAAAACGACCTAAGGTAAAACACCGAGATCGGGAGAGATTCTCTCTTATATGAACAATTCTAGCGGAAATAGTCTTTTTACCAATACTCGCCAATTCATCTTATTGCATAAAGTCGTGCATGGTGTCTTTGCTGCGCAGGCAATATTTCACAGTGGCTGACTTGACGTGTGCCGTGGCCACCAGCCTGGCCACCGCAGTGGTCATCGTGAGTCTGGTCGGAGTGCTCACAATTCGAACCGTTACCAGAGAGCAAAACGTATTCGTCAGCGGCTTTTTTGGCCGTGTCCAGGAAGTCAGACAAAAGGTTCTGGGTCACACGGACGTGTACGCCTTCCTGGGCGTGCCGTACACGCACCCGCCTCTCGGAGAGATGCGATTTCGCCGTACTTATTCTACAAACCACTTCACCATCGGCCGGGTGCACATGTGCTTCCCTCAATCGAAATGTTAGATAATAAAGTTCCCCATTCTGGCAGCCGTTGTCCTACAGTGGTTGTCTCAGTTAGGCAAAGGCAATCGCACAGCACACGTACTTCATTAATTTCATTGCGGTCTGTTAGGCGTGGTGGTGCATCCACTTTATTTTGCTGCCTTTATGGCACAACGCTTCTTTGGAGATCGTCAAAGAAGGTCTGCGTTCAACCCCGTATCTCTGCATCCGCGACTATTCAGTGAGAGAAAGACGGCAGTGTTACTTTTTGCATCTTTTGTCGCCATGTGTTCGGCACGAGCTTTCAACTGCACTGAGCAAGTTACTCCCTTGCTACAATGCTAACGAAGTTTTGACTCCTTCTTGATACTAAATTTAATTAAATCGTTCTCTATATATGTGTCTGTGTGTGCGTGTGAAGGAAGGGAGGTCTTTGCATAAATCTCGCATAGAAGGACCAAAGTGGGGAACGAGCAGCTAATAAGCTAACATACACTCTCAAGTTTTAAAGGTTCATGAAATTTCGGTGACTTAAACATTTGTGTCAAAATTAGCTCCCTCTCCTTGCGTATTGTTTGGGCAGCGCTCACTGTGTGTCTCTCTTGTCGTACCGTTACAGCACAACAGTTTTTTTTTTCTTTCGTTCTCAAGATATTACTTTGTACTTGTGCTCTGTACTCGAACAGCCAGGTCGGGCATCTCAGAATGAAGCGCTGCGCTGCATGCGAAAAACTGCACTGGCCAGACCGAGAAAGGAGAAAGATACCAGCTTGGTCCCGCAAAAAAATTTTCTTGCCCGATGAAACCATGAACGTATCAGCGCAACGAGAATGTTCTTGAAGACGGCAGCGAGGTATCGCTTGGACAGATAGAAACCGGCGGTGATATAGATCCCATTGTATGAGGAGACGGGAATAGGTTGGGAGTACGAGGTTTGATGCAAAGCCCAGTTTGACGTAACACGCCGAGTCTACTCCGCACGCTTTTTGTACTGTGCTTTCTCGGCTCAAATAAAGGTGACACGTAAACATCACGGTGCAACTTTGTTGAGTGAGTGCACCTCTCTCGTGCGTTTTCTTCGTTTCGTAGCCAATGGCAGCGTTATAGAAAGACTGAAACAATATGGCGTCACATTGTGTCGACGTCCCCAGGGAGTGGAGATTGATGCGACGTCTCCCAAGCCCGCGTGTGTGCATAGCGCGCTTGACGACGATATACCGGCGGTTATGTCCGAGGACTGCCTGCACCTCAACATCTGGACGACGTCTCCACAGTGCCTCTCTCCCGAGTGTGCCTATAAGGCCGTGCTCATCTTTCTACACGATGGTTCTTTCCAGGCAGGGAGCAACACGGACCGACTATCTCGTCGGCGGACGAGATAAAGTATGAAGATGGTGAAGATAAAGTATGAAGATAGGTATGAAGATGGACGTATAAAGATAAGATGGTCCACCTACCAGTACGGGTGACATGCTGCGGATGGTGTTCGGCAAGCCCTTCCTACACCCGCTCGATCACGATGACATGCGAGCTGCCAGTGAGCAGGTTATCGACCTATGAACGATCTTCGCTAAGACGGGGTACGTGCTGAGGCTCCTATTGATGTCGCCGTAAACGACAGCTTTAGCTATAGGCGTTCGCTGCAGCGCTGTTGACGTAGAATGCCATTGGCGGTGATTGGCAGCCTGCATCAGCAGAGCTGCTGCAGACGGCCTACTGAAACCAGTTTGTACTAGTTCGCGCAATAAAACGTCCCCTACGCGATAAGAAGGTACGTATGTGCAAGATGCGGTAACATGAAATGACGTGTAGCCTACCAAAGGCTCCAGCACAAGTAAGCAGTAATGTCCCGTACCTCACTGCTGACCACAGGTGGGCAAAACTTGTGGAGCTCATGCTTACTCACTCATGAAATATATCTTGTTCCTAAAGTTCGATCAGACTCAGAATCATCAAAATTTCGCCAAGCTGACTCGCACTCATAGAAATTTTCTTAAGCCGGACTCACTTGAGCTCACCACAGTGATCCTCACTTGGACTCGTGGCTTGATCTGAGTCTGAGTTAGTCCGTGTGAGTCAAGGGAGTCCGCAGCGCAATGCTGCAGGCACATAGCATACAACTTTCCCCGGAAGGCGGTTTTTTTTCTTTCGCAGTTTATTTTGACGCCAGGAAGACAACGTATTCCTGCATAGAATTGAAGGCCTGCGTTCACCAAAAGCGTTTGCGCTAGAAACATTCTGGAGCACAAATTCCAGCCAAACGATCACGAAGGTGCACTTGACCAAGGCAATGAGTATATATACTTGAAAACTAAATGGTTCGTGCATTTGGCTCCAGGTATACTCATTGACTTCAGGCGCCCTTACATTAAATGTGTATCGAAGACATTAGAATGGATGGAAATATGCATAAAGGCCACACGGTAGTTTTTCCTCAGTTTCATTGTGTGTAAAATTACTCACTTTTTTTCCATTCATAAACCATATGTGTCATATAGGCGACCTTTCTTTTTTGCAGGAGCATTCCTGACGTCAACGGACTCATGTTTGGTCGATACACCTTTCACATAGGCCGCGCAAGAAAAAAAGACGACGTTTTCTATGGTCGAAAACAATACTGCGAGTTTCTTAAACAACTCAATGTGCACTGACGCATCATTTGAATGCTCAAGTGAACACGCGGCGCTGATGACGAGTTCTAAGACAGTGGAAAGTTCATTATAATTCGTTTTTTATGAGTGTGTACAGACGTTAGTCATTATTTCTGAATTCCGAGAATTCGTATTGTGTCTAAAACAATAGAAAACACTATTGTAGGGTAGCGAAGCCTTGGAACTATACAGTGGGTCGTCCTCTTCAGCGCCTTCTCGTGGGTCGCCCTTTTCAAATAAAGAAAAGGCAGCTCGTGCAGTCATGCCACAGAAAATGCGTCCCTGGCGTTGGCTGTTGAGCGAAAAAGGATAAATCTCAGTGGATGCAAAGAATACAAGATCAGGGCTCGAGCCGAAATCCAACCAAATCTGGCTCACGAATACCATCAGCGGCTGGGACAAATTCGTGGCTGCCACCCAGCACCTGGTTGGACATCCTGCGCTCTCAGCAATGAATCTTAATATGAAACTCTGCAGCCCAATAAAGCTGTCACCTTCCACTCTTAAAAGGGTGAAGGTCAGCGCCCTCCGAGTTTTCATTTTGAAGTATCGTGGAGAAGCCGAGCATTCTGCATGACCTAGCCCCAAAACACACACAATTTTGCGCTATGCGCCGATGTTTGCGAGGAAACGCACTTTATTCCGTTGGCACTGAAGCGTAAAGCGCTTATCGAGCACCCATGACTGAAGAAGCCAGACTTCTCGCATTTGCGCACATGGCGAAACCAAGGTATCCTTTGCTTCCTAGATAGCTTCTCACATCCACCGGTGAACAGAGCTCCTGACTTGGCACAACGGTTAAATATATTCGTGTGACACTTGTGGGTGATTTCTTCAGCGTCCAGCACAGGATCAATGTTGGATTTGATGAGACTCGCTGTTGACACCAGTCAGACGAAATTTGTACCCACGTACGCGTCTTCAGGAACGATACTGGCCGTGGCGTTGAGAATCCACTGCATGAAATGTGACACGCTGGCGTACACCCCTGGGAAGGCAGCCGAGCCGCAGCCAACACCGAAGGACACGACGCCGACCAGTTCGTAGTAGGTTTGTCTTCCACGTTCCTCACTCACGACCAACGGGCCACCCGAGTCTTGCTGTAGGAGGAAAATTCATCGCGTTGTTTAGGATTTCCTTTTAAGGCACCAATAGGGTGATTCATGTGATCACGAGACACTCAAATAAATGTCTCTACTAGTGAATGCGGATTCTCTACAGGTGTCACATGAATGTTGCTCTTTATCGTCCTTCCTTAGCAACCCGTGGAAAGTAATCACGTATTCGTATTTACCGCGAAATTTACTACCACAACCCCTCTATTCGTTCTTTGTTAGCACTCATAGATCCATTTCGTTCACGCCTACAGCACCATAAATTTAACACACCATATTTTTCAACTAAAGGGGCTCGCAATCGTTTGTTCCCTGAACGGCAAGGGGTTGTAATTTACACGCACGCCTTCAAAAGTGCCTTAGCTGATTCAACTGCATTTAATTAGGAACTTCCTATCAAGCCCACTTTAAGAATACAAGTTTGTTTACTTTTACATAATTTACTTTACAAGGTGCTTTATTTACTCGGGGCTAACGCTCCCTTTTTGCTGCTGTTATCATCGCCTATGCTTTTTTTACGTATGCTCCCACCTTACGCAGCAATATATTTGTACCATGAGGGTACTACAGATAAAAAGTAGGTAAACAAATAAACAAAATATTTACCCGGTCGCGCATGATCAAAGGTGACACTTACCTGACAAGCATCGACACCACCGTCTGTGATGTTTCCGGCGCAAACAAATTGCTCATTGACGCCTTGCGGAAACTCGCGGTCGTAGCTACCAAGCGATTTATACGCTCGATCGCACGCGGCGTTCTCCACAAGAGGAACCTGCGCTTCCTGTAGTACGGTCTGCAGAGTGCCACCTGAGGGAGCAAAGCATCAGCGTTGTGGTATTGACTTGTGCAGGCCTTAAACAGTTTGTTTTAAATTTTAAGAACGTTTCCTAGTCGTGGCTCGCGTTATTGCAACTTTTAGTTGGACAAAGCTGTATTTCTTTTTGCTGGAATCCAAGGTGCATCTTGCCCCCTACGTTTTTGCTTTAGTGCAAAGTTCTAATCAGTAACTTCAGTTTGGACAGAATGTGCACAGAAAAACGGGTTGTCCAGCTTTCAGCCTTGTGTTCTGTCAATTTATATTTGGCGCGAAACGAAATTATAAATCATCGACACTAATTAGTCCGAACCCATCGTTTACTAATGACAGACCACGTTGATCACTTTTGTGTGCTGCCCTCTGCAACTTGCCGGGGTTTTCCCACAGGCCGGATCAACCGGCATTGCCAAAAAGAAAGTTTTTGAGATCAAGACGTGCTTCGCGACATTTCCGCAAGGAGACAGTGCGCGCGCCATGGCGTCGTGAAAAAAAAAGTGGATACTAGCGAAAAGCCTTTTCAGAAAATTGGCGCTATTCACTGAACACATAATACTTTGTGGGGAGAAGGGCAAGCGATTGCTAACATTTGGCATATAGTTTCGTCGCTTATTGATCTGTAACATTTATTGTTCCTATTCAATGACTCTGCTTGACCAAATGGCTTCTAGTGAAATGCTTGACTTTATTAACGAAGGCAGCAATTCATTGCTGAACAGCATGTGCTAACAAACAGATTTTGCGAAATCATCCCTAAATATGCAACGAAAAAACTGCGCAGGACACAATCGCACGTCAACTTAGAATCCGTGGGCTAAAAGTTACCGCTGCAAAAAAAAAAACACCATCCGTGTTTTTATCTCAGAATACTGTACGTACTCGATGACTTACCGAAGGAGTTGTGTCCCCAGCCCAGCACGGTGGCGATTCCGTGCACAACCGGGGCAGAATCTGCATCCGGCAAGCAGGCGAACGGCTGCGACACGCCCCTCAGTCGCGCTTGCACATCCAGCAACAACAAAGCGACGTCGTTGTAGTGACGCCTGTCATTGTATTCCGGGTGAACGAGCACCGAGGCAACGTTCCTCTGCACGAACGTGGAGTTGCTCGTGTCCGAGATGTTCACGCCGCCGATTCGGGCGATGTACTTGGTGCCGTTCCTGCAGCAGCGAGCAGGCGTCGAGAGACAGGGCGAAATGTTTGCTGTGTAGTAACAAGAATTGCCTTGTTGGCTGCGGAAACGTCAGCCATGTGGGTATTTGTTTAACCTGCACTTGACTCTAAGCACAAGGGCATCCGTCGTTCCGCCTCCATCAAAATGCAACCGCCGCAGCCCTGATTCGACCTCGCAAACCTCGGGTCACCAGTGAAGCAACATATAGCCACTAAACCACAGCGGGAAACTTGCTGGTGACAGTCTTCTGCAGCAATAAGGCGAAATGTAGATGGTTGGCGATGTTTTGGTAATCCTACATGTATTGTGGCATGATATGAGAGTCTTGACAGCATGATTCGTTTGGTTTCTAACTTAATGTCTATTCTGATACTTTTCAATTTCCACTCAATACACGAAATTTATTCACCACGCCATCACCGTATTTGAATACGGTGTGTCATGCAGTCGCCAATGAAGCATGCCCCAACGTGCACCTGTCCCGAAATCCTGGGCATTATGAAGGTTAAGGCACAGAGTTTCGTATAAATACACTATAGAGGGCACACTGCAGCGCTATAGTGCCTATGGGAGCTGCAACGTATGGCGCTTCAGCGAGCATGAGAATTATGGGATATTGCCATGTTCCATTTCTCAAGTTTTGTTATCGCTTCAAAACACTACACGATTCTCAGCGCAGAACGCGCGTGCAGTTTTCGAGAAGCTTCCGGACTTTTCAATAAGATCACGCCCACTGTGCGAACGGTACAGATTGTTCTGGAACCTACGCCACCGCCAGCGATAACGCTGGAACATTCGATGGCAAGAGTATAAATGCCGACGCACTTCGCCGCTTGTCAGTAGTTGATCGACGGCCGACGCTCCGTTCACTGCTATCTGTGCAAGACTGCTACTGTAATCGGACTTTCCGTTTGCCGGGCACAGGTTCGCCCAAATAAACTGTTAAATCCCAACACAAAGTATCCTGTCTTCGGTCACATCACGACCCCGTGACAATATATAGTACATGGATTTGCCTAGTTTTAGTACTTTACGTTCACTCTTGTTTCACGTGGCTTGAAGTTACTTTGTCATGAAACGACAATCAGCAATAGTTTATCTGTTACGCTTCACTACCTTAATTTTGCAGGCTCACCCAATCTAATACGGTCACGAGGTTCAGAACATAAGACGGTACAGCGCACTAAAAAGCACAAAAAACACACGAGGGAAGGATGAGGACGAGCGCTCCTCTTCGTCCTTCTCACGTGTGTTTTTTGTGGTTTTTAGTGCACTATATACCTTCTAATATTATTGAGTACTAACTATCCCGATCTTTCACCCCCCTAAGTTTAGAACGGTTCGTTCTTTTATTCATATCAAAACCGAAACGCATGCAATAAACGAATCCACAAGTGCGATTCGAGGCCCGCAAGTACTAAGACTAGGCAAATCCGTGTCCGTAAATTCCCACGCTCGGTGAATCGATCGCAGCGCCACAGTCCTCTCCAGTTAATATTATAGGAAACTATGGGTTACGGCACTCGGCTAATGACCCGCGAATCGCGAGGTTGATCCTGGCCGTGGCGGTCGCATTTCAGTGACTGTGAAATATTAGAGGCCCGTGTACTGTGAAACGTTATTGCTCTTTAAAGAGCACCAAATGGACGGTTTCTAAAGTGCTTCTTTACGGCGTTTGTTATGATTATATTGTTCTTTTGGGATGTAAAACACCTAATGATAATATTAATATAAATAATAACATTATATTATTATTGTTGTTGTTGTTGTTGTTGTTGTTGTTGTTGTTGTTGTTGTTGTTGTTGTTGTTGTTGTTGTTGTTGTTGTTGTTGTTGTTGTTGTTGTTGTTGTTGTTGTTGTTGTTGTTGTTTATCATGTACATCGCTAAGAGCACGCTGAACTTCAAGATGCTATTGAATTCAGTAGGTTTTTAGAAACACTTCAATTCCTATAAGGCCGATGCTGCGTCGGGTATACTATTATAGTTCTAAACTTCGTGAGGCGTTACCGACCACTTCGCCTGTTTTCTCGTGGCTAAACGCATAGACAAAGAAGCGGGAGCTCTACGCATGGTCAAGTGCAAATTCTGAGTATTAAATATTACCAGCTATGGAACCGTCACGGCCGTGTACTCACAGTGAATAGGCGAAACAATGAGCCGCAGACAGGACGACTCGGGATGTGATGAGCGTACCGCCGCACCAGTAGTTGAGGATGTTCACCTCATTGCGATATATGGCCACCTGAAAAGTGACGAGCGCAAAATCATGCTTTTTTTTTTTAGACGAAGGCGGGTGACCGTCACTATCACGCGCCAAAAATTTCGCTGACCATTATTGATAACTGCGATTGTTTCCATGCAATGAAAGTGTATCAGACACTACATAGCACGCTGCGACAATTACAAATGTTCTCTCTTTCCGTCCACAACAGAAAAATAGAATGTGCTTCCACATGCTTGCATAAATGTTGAATCCTTAGAAGCATTCACTGGTAAAATGGAGCAGTTTTTATTCATATAAACCCTACAAGAGACTAACTATAGTTATACATTTATAGTTTCACCATGACACTGAGAGTTGCTGTATATAGCACTGAGTTATGCAAAAATGTTGCTCTCTGTTGCTTTTCGCTTTGATCAATGTATATAAGACTTTGTCGTATAACACTGTGTTGAAGTGGAATAGCTGTGTTTCTTTTAGGCTGTTTTTGAAACTGACCTGCGTGTTCATTGTTCACTCCTGCATGGTCCGGTTTAGGCTCACAGTATCATAGTTGACGTCATAATGGTCTCAGAGTCTAGCCATCAGTCAGACTGCGCCCAACTACTCATCCGAGATGAAACGTAGGGTCAATAAGTCGTTGCCTTCTTCCGAGCAGGATGTCCTCGAGGTTGCTTACACGCTACGCGGGAGTCTTTGATTTCGCTCAAGACAAACGTTGTTCCATGTTGACCGAATCCCGTATGCACTACCGCATCAACACGGGAGATGCTACACCAATACGGCAGAAACCCTATCGCGTGTCCCCGTCAGAGGGGAAAGTGATCGCCGATCAGGTCAACGACATGCTGCAGAAAGGCGCTATTCAAGAGTCAAGTAGTTTCTGGGCAGCTCCTGTTATATTGGTAAAAAAAGAAAAACAACTCTTGGCAATTATGTGTCCACTGCCGCCGTCTCAACGCCATCACAAAGAAAGACGTGTTCGCTACCACGCATCGTTGATGTAGTTGATTGCCTGCATGCACTTCTCGTCCGTCGACCTAAGGTCTGGATACTGGCGAATACCAATGCATCCGTCTGACAGAGAGAAGACTGCTTTTGTCACGCCTGATGGGTTATTTGAATTTAACGTTATGTTGTTTGGCTTATGTAATGCCCCGGCTACCTTCGAGCGATTTATGGACTCCATCCTTCGCGGTCTCAAATGGAAGGTACGTATGTGTTATCTCGACGATGTAATTATTTTCGGCAAGACATTCCACGAGCACAACCATCAGCTTAGCGTTTTTCTAGATTGCGTCAAAAAAGCTGGTCTCGTTTTAAACGCGAAAAATTGTCATTTTGGTGAGCGTCAAGGCCTTGTGCTCGGACATCTAGTCGACAGGGACGGTATACGGCCAGACCCGCAAAAGATCAATGCTTTCCGAGACTTCAAGCCACCAACGTCTGTGAAGGATTTCCGTAGCTTCGTGGGCCTGTGTTCTTGTTTTCGCTGGTTTATCAAAGACTTCGCCCAGCATGCACATCCTCTGACAGAGTTGCTCCACAAAAACGCCCCGTTCCGATGGACCGTTGAGTGTGAGGCTGCTTTCGAGCAGATGAAGTATTTGCTTACTTCCGGGTTCCTCTTGCGCCATTTCGACACGGAGGCACTCACGGAACTGCATATAGATGCTAATGGTATCGGTGTTGGTGCCGTGCTAGTTCAGTATCACGACAGCCGCCAGCACGTCGTGGCGTATGCAAGTCGTACTTTGACTATGGCGGAGAGGAATTCTACGATCACCAAACTGGAATGTCTGGCGGTTGTTTTCGCCGTCCGAAAGTTCAGACC
The DNA here is from genome assembly GCA_013436015.1 of Rhipicephalus annulatus. Taxonomy (NCBI): domain Eukaryota; kingdom Metazoa; phylum Arthropoda; class Arachnida; order Ixodida; family Ixodidae; genus Rhipicephalus; species Rhipicephalus annulatus. The sequence goes on from WOVY01003058.1 coordinate 180,712, forward strand.
TTATTTGTACGGCCGGCAGTTCAAGATCATCACAGATCATCATTCTCTTTGTTGGCTCGTCGGACTACGTGACCCAACTGGCCGGTTGGCTTGTTGGGCCTTACGGTTCCAAGAATATAATTTTTCTGTGAACTACAAGAACGGTCGATGTCATGCAGATGCCGACTGCTTATCTCGCTTTCCATCTCCGACTGTGAATGCTGATGATGATGATTTCGATAACTACCTGGCTGCAATATTTTCCAACTTCCCAAATTTGAACATCTTTCGTCACGAGCAACAGCGTGACCTTTCGCTGAAACCAATGGTCGATGTGGCTCGTAGCTTTAAACGTGCCACGCCGTTCGTGATTCATGACGCCCTACTATATCACAAGAATTATTCCAGCCATGATTCCACACTGCCCCTCGTCGTACCAGAATGCCTGCGTCTTGTGGTATGCGCGATGACGTCAAGTCTGGGCACTTCGGATTCGCCCGAGCGCCTCACCGTATCCGACAACGTTTTTACTGGCCTCGACTCTAAAAGACGCACCAAGCACTACGTCGCAAGTTGTGATGTCTGCCAACGCAACAAAGTCCCTACCACGCCATTGGCCGGCCCACTGCAACCGGTTAAGACAATGACATCACCATTCGAGAAAGCCGGCACATATTTACTGGGCCCTTTCCCCAAGTCTACCGCCGGCCGCCGCTAGATTATTGTGTGCGTAGATTACCTGACGCGGTATACCGAAACGATGGCGGTTGCTTCAGCCACATCATCTAATGTGTCATGGTTTCTTCTGCACGCGGTTATACTCCGTCACGGGGCCCCTCGTGTGGTGATAAGTGATCGCTACCGGCAGTTTACCGCTGACGTTGTCGAAGAGTTGCTACGGTTTTGTGGGTGTCAGTATCGCCATTCCACGCCATACCACCCTCAGACCAACGGCCTCACTGAGCGCACCAATCGTACCATCGTCAACATGCTTTCAATGTACGTCGCAGCGGATCACAAGAACTGGGATGCCGTATTACCTTTTGTTACATACGCCTTTAATAGCGCGAAACACGAGGTCACAGGTTATATGCCTTTCTTTCTTCTCTGCTCGTCATCCCCAAAGTTTCCTTGACAGCATACTTCCTTTTTCGACGAACGAAAACGCCAGTGTCGCGCAGACTTTGAGTCACGCCAAAGAAGCTCGTCGACTTGCTCGGCTCCGAACTCTTTCCGCCCACGCTCGCGCGAGAGACCATTACGACGCAAAACACCCGCCTGTGACTTTCGCTACGGATGATTTCGTCTGGCTGTGGACGCCCGTTACAAAGAAGGGACTTTGCCAGAAGCTTCTTTCTAAGTACTCAGGACCATTCGTCATTACTCAGTGCTTGAGTCACGTCACTTACGTTGCAGCGAAAGTGGTAGCTCAGAACCGGCGTTCGCGCACATTGCCCGATTGAAGCCCTACAACAACCGATCGCTTCTACTCGCTCGATGAGCTTCGTCTTGCCCGGAGGAAAATTTAACGTGGACTGAAAGAGCGAGAATGAAGAAGAGGTAGGACGCTCTCGAGCGATGGTGATTCGGCAGTGACGGCTGAACGCTGGCATTTTTAGTGTAAATAAACCCATCACATCAGTAACAGTATAAAAACATCACTATATAGAAGCATTTGGCGTGATGTCAGGAGTATTATTCTATGATGCAATTTCATACAATTTCGCTAGTCAGGCCTGGTATGACCAACCTCATTTTGTTTGCTAATTTCCAAACATCGTGTGGGCAGCTCACACATAAGTTGCCTCCTCGAAGGAATATCAACACAACTGATTTGAAACACTACTAAGCGCCTACTATCGGCACAATAGCGAATCGCTAGAATCTGTGAAGTAACTTATAACGCATCAAGTTTACTAGGTGGGCTAGATGGTTCGTGAACATTATAGCAGAAGTGCGCGAAATACAAGATAGTGCCAATACCCCTACCACGGCGGCTGGATAATTCAGTGGCCGCACCACTACTCTTCCAGGGTAAATGACTGTGCTTTAGGTGTTTCACTCTCCCATATTTTGCACTTTTGCGGCATCATGTGAAAGGTCTCGTGCAGAAATACCTGTCTGTTTGTTCAGTTCTTTGTCTGTATGTTTGTTCTTATTACTGAGTAGGGTGGGCGGAAGGAGACTATGGGCTGTACTTGGGCCTATATGTGCCTTGTATGTTTTACAAATTATGTCAGCAGTTGAAAATCGCATTTTAACTTTTTTCTTGCCATGCTTTCGAATATATGTTTACCTGTTTTATGTGTTTTCAAAGCATAATGGTGTAAACTATTGTTTTAGTATATAGAGGTTTAGATGGTTTGGCGAAAGCATGGTGTATGCCAGAGAGAGTTCAAATGCAATCTTCTTCGTCACAGGGTGGTAACAATGCCACGGCAATGTGAGAGCACATACTTAATTCTGGGCATCAGGAAAAACTATCGCAAAAGTGTGCATTTCCATCTGAGCCGTGACACTGAAACGCGCAATGTAATTTCATAAACATCACCTTGCAATGCATGAATGTATTCCACGTGCAGAACGCAGACAGTTACACATGCTTTACTCGGAATAACACAACGTCTGGAATAAAAGAGAGCATTTAAGTTTTCTTTTGCTTAGTCGAGACTGGGAAGCAAAATAAAATTAATCGCAGATTGTATTTTTGACGATTGATATGAGGGTTTAACGTCCCAAAACCACCGTACGATTATGAGAGATGCCGTAGTGGAGGGTTCCGAAAATTTCAACCACCTGTGGTTATTTTACGTGCACCCAAGTCTAAGCACACGGGCCTCCAGCATCTTCACCACGATCTAAAATGTAGCCGCCGCAGCCGGGATTCGATCCCGCGACCTGCGGGTCAACAGCCGAGTACCTTAGCCACTAGATAACCGTGGCGGGGCCGCATTGTATTTTTAAATCACGTTACTACAGCGAAATGCTTCAACAACTAAAACATTGTTCAGCAAAGTGATGCAGTAAATCAATTTCGAGTGACGACTTATTTTTTTATAAATATAGTGGCGTTAGTTTTGCTATCATAGGTCAGCTTCCGAAAGAAAAAAATTAAGAAAAAATTTTATTGTTTTAATTTCGCGCCTTGACTTCACTTAAAGTGCAGTGTGGCGTCACAGATTTCAAATGGCTTTCTTGTATTTTCACTTCATTGGCACAATTGGATTTTGTGAAAATCGCCATGAAATTACTGAGCTAGCTCGCTTATGACACAGTTTTATTCATTTTAGCGATAACAATAAAGCCCTTGCAGATGCTGTCAAAAACTGGCGTCACAATAAGTTGATGCTTTGACCTCGACACGGCGTTGCCATCGAGTTAAATTCGTGTGCGTTTCTTTCTTCTTTTTTTTTCATCACGCACGTTCTCGTAAAAAGAGTGTTAGCCTTCGTATTGTGAAATATGTAATTGGTTTCAATGATTACAAATTGTATCTCTTTAGAGATAAAAAAGATCCGACAAGTTGATCGTTTTTTGGCTATTTCCTCACTAAATTTGATTGTATTGCACATTATTTCTGGGTTTAATGAGTTCTTCGCGGCACTACAAAGAGCGTTAGTACTATTCAGCAGCATACTACTTACGGCAAAAGGGTACTTTCCGAGGTTTACGGAGCGGCCTCCCAAAACGGTGGGTACGGTCCTCCTTTGCTGACCAAGAAACAACTTCGGGGTCCTTCCACAAACTGTGCACGAGTAGACAAATTGAAAGCTTGAGAAGTGTGAAAAAAGAAAAGGCTGTTCGTTTCACAAAATCAAACGAGCGTTAGATATGCGTAAAACCAGCTAACGGTACTCCGTATACATGAACAACCACAAGAACCAAAAAAAGTTATGGCAGAATTTTTAGTAATAGCAAATCATAGTCAGTAATGATGTTGAACGTATTAAGAAAACCAGTACCGAAAATGAAATATGGACATTGCAAAAAAAAATGGCAGCATATCCACGGAGTGAATGATGGAGAGTGGGGCGAAGCATTCGTCCGTCCATGCGTCCGTCTGTGTGACCGTCCATGCGTCTGTTCGTGCGCCCGTCCTTGCGTTCGTTCATGCATCCGCCCCTGCGTTCGTTCATGCGTCCATCCATGCATCTGTCTGTGTGTCCGTTCGTCCATCTATTCAACACTCCAAGTCTCACCATCTCGTATCTTTTTATCACATATTCCCCATATAGAAGCACCGCCATTCAGTGGACATTCCAAGGACTAAACGAGAGGTGGCACACGCACACTTTCTTATGGCTTGCGCTTCGGGTCTACTTCCCACCTTCAACCACCTTGAGTTCATGGTATATACTACTTCACTGTATTCATGGCACTGCGGCCCAATGCTCGCTAAACCTTTCTAAAACCAAGGAGGTTACACCCAGCGAGTATAACGTAGCAACCTTTTCCTGTCAGATAGTGCTCAATGTACTTGCCAGTGGCTGCTAATGTGAAATGAGAGACAGGAGGATTCAGCTTTTAATTTCTTACGGCTTGCGCTTCGTATCTGCTTCCCACCTTTAACCACCTCGAATTCATTCATGGTATATACTAGTTCATCTAGTTCATTGTATTCATGGCCCTGCGGCTCAACGCTCGCTAAACCTTTCTAAAACTAAGGAGGTTACACCCAGCAAGTATAATGTAGCAACCCTTTCTTGTCCGATAGTGCTCAATGTACATGCCAATGGCTGCTAATGGGGATCGCAGCGTGCGCGTTGACTAAAAGCCGAATGCTCCTGTCTCTCATTCCCCATTAGCAGCCATTGGCATGTACATTGAGCACTATTTTTTTTGTTAAACAACGCACAGAAGAAATCTCTCAACGGCACCACCTTGGAGGTCAAATGTTATACCTATTTCAGAAATGTGCCACTGCTGGTTACGTACTACGAGGGACGCACAAGCCACGCCATAAGGAGCTTCGCCCCTAAAATACATCATGGATTCAAATGCAGTGCTTGGCCCTTACCTGCATAGATAATCTACCAGACGAATAAAATATTCAGGCAGCTTGGCTTCATTTATCCCTACGTAAAGGTAGCTAATGATGTGTTGGAAGAACTGTGTGCAGAGGCTGCTTGAATTGCCTGCCTTAGATAAATACTTGGGGGAGGGGGTGGGGTTGCGCCCCAAAAACACGCTCATTACGGACGCCGTTGTGGAAGGAGCTCCGGCAATTTTAACCGCATGGTGTTCTTTAACGCGCACCTGTATCTAAGCACACGCACACCGGTGCTCCTTGCATTTTGCCCCCCCCCCCCGAAATGCGGCCGCTAAAGCCGGGAATCGAACCCGCATCCTCGAGCTTGGCAACGCGATGTCCTATACATGTGCGCTACCACGGCGAGACCGGCCTTACGTACTGACCACCCATTCCCATCCTCCTCTCATCACTTCCCCTCTTCTCCTTATTAGTCACATGACCTTTCAGCAAGCTCACATCAACGATGCCGGAGACACAGGGTCCACATATACATTTTTTGCTGTACGAGAAGTGAGTGCATTGAGAATGCATACATGCAACGCACACTGATTGTTCTCGAGCACGATCTGCGTCATGCGAATGGCCCTGTTCAGAGCCGCCGTCGGCATGTCGTCCTCAGGCCGTGCAGTAGTCGTCTCCACGTGGTGGATGTGATGCGAGCCTTGGCGGAACAGTCTCGCGGGACAGCAGGCGTACGGCGTTGTGCCTCGCAGATCGCAGAGTGGCGGGAACTCCTTGCGGCGAACTTGTTCGCGCAGCGGCACACAGCTTTCCAGCGGTAGGCACGCACCCGGCTGACCAGTGGGCGTCTCGCACTCAGCCGCCGGTTCTGCGCGACGACCACGTATATACACAATGACAAATGAATAGTTTGGGGCTGAGAAATGTTTATTGAATAGAAGCAACAAGCTACGCTAGGAAAATGGACCCCTTCTGCATAGCTTAGCTGATTTTCCATAGGTGAGTAACCAAGTATATCTAAATATTAAGCACAATGAAAAAACTTAGACGTGTAGCACGCAGTATCATGCACCGGCCTTGCGCTCAGGGCTTAGTGGAGGGTGTGTATCTGGAACCACATGCAGAAAATGTTTTTACGCACGTAAATTTCCCATAAACGGGAAGTGTTCAATGTAATAATAATAATAATGATATTATTATTATTATTATTATTATTATTATTATTATTATTATTATTATTATTATTATTATTATTATTATTATTATTATTATTATTATTATTAGTGTCCCACGTCGCAAAGCCACGATATCATTATGAGGAACGCTGTAGCTGAGGGCTCCAAAAATTTTATCCACCAGGGGTTCTTTAACGTGTATGTATATAAGTGCACAGGTGTCTATCATTTTGTCTCCATCTAATCCTGGCCTCAGCGGCTGGGATTCGACCCCGCAACCTTCGTGTCGGTAGTAAAGGAAATGTGTGCAATACGAATGGCGAACATATTATTGAACAGCGCCAACAATCAGATAAAAACTTTTCATTTTTGTTGCTTTCATTGTTTCTTTTTAACAGAAAATTGGCGTTTGTAGGTTTGGCGGTCCTCGTACACGTGAGTGAAAATGTGCGCAAGTACAATCAGGATGAATTAAGAGTCTCAGTTAAATACTAGGCCTCCGTTTATATGACATCCCAAGCAAAAAAAAAGAAAACGAGCAGTTACCAAATAAAAAAAATTGGCCCCATATCTGCATGTTACACTACAAATGTTGTCGAAAGACGATATTCTTGCGTCTGGAGAGAGTGAGCAAAACGTTTATTTGATCTTCTGCGCAAAAAAAAAAACGGTGAATGGTACTCTGGAGGCGCTGCGTTAGAGTGCATCGAGCTTGCAGTGGAGGCGAACGAGCGCATCAAGTCACGTCACACGTGAGACATGAGCGGGTGGTGTGTGCGCCCGTCTCTGAGGTGATAAGGTGTAGAACGCTATTTAAGGTGACGGGTAGGTGCCACGACCATGTCGTCTTAGCAAAGCGTTGGAAACATTTGCCTTTTCTTGCAAGCGTTGCATGGTCAGCGCAGCGTGATAAACACCATGGTCCTTAGGATTACTTAACGTATGCCTTTTTTAGTAAAAAATACACATATATAATATTGACGTGTTGTTATGGTACCCTAGATATGCGCAATAATTGTTTTTAATTGACCATTGCACAAGTATGATCGCTGAATCTTGAGCAATATTGGTGGGCGCTGCGGATAGGGTCGACCGTTTAGGCTATCTTTTGGTGCCGTTTGCGGTATCTTTAAGGGTGGACAAACAGACAAATGTACAGACAGACAGGCAGAACAAAATTTTTGCGTCGAAGGTCCCCAAAAAAGATTATCGTCTTTAAAAGAGTATCCTCTTTAAAATTTGCCATGATACCGACGCGAGAGTCGCCCACTGCGCGCTAGGGCACATCCAGCAAGACTTGAATAAAGTTGTTCCATCCAATCAACCAACCTCCTAAACCTTCTCAGTGAAGCGTGGGTGGCTGCGATCTTCCAGTCAGACCTGGTCGACCAGTGTGAACTCGTCGCTCGAGCCTAGCGGGCGGTCCAGGCCAGAGAGTCCTTGGAATGTGATACCCTCCCACCATCACGTGCTCAAGCTTTAATGTAATAATTGTTTTTTTCTCTCTCCCTCTGACCTAGCATCATCCGCATGAGTGCTTGCTAGATAGTGAAGATGGTTAGTGTTCGTGCAAAAGGGTGGGTTGTGTTTACTGTGAAAGCAGAAAAAAAAAGTGCGTGTTCTTACCATCTGATTCGGAATACACGACAGGGACAGCTGGTGGGCTGTCTGCTGGTGGGCTTTGTAAAGGTTCTGTAAGCAAGAGTGTTCCGAAGAGTGACGTACCGCTCGTAACACGGGGGAGAAACATCACTATTAAAAGGTACAAGGAAAATAAACAATCAAGTCAGGCTCCCTGTGTTGACAAGTCAGGACACCGAAATTTACGCACCGAGACGCGGCCATACACTCGTAAGCCACACAAACAAAACATAGTGGTGGAAAAACGTACACGCGCCTGAACTGTTGGTCAAATTGATAAGAAACAAAGATCACCGCAATGTAGTGCTCTTCGCATATCGATGAAAAAAATCCGCGAACAGGGTGTGTGTGCTTCAGCCGACGTTTCGACAAGTGAAAACATCGGCTCGAGCACACACCTCCTTTTTACAGACTTTTTCATCGCAAGCTTCTTTCTTCCCATTCCTGCTTTTTTAGATCTTTGTGTATTAGTAATTCTTGGTTACTGCGTACGTGAAAATTTGTATGTAAAAGCCTGTACGTCATTATTTTTTACATACAAGAACATGAATAAATTTCAAGTCTGATAACACCCTCGCAATAACATCCTCGTCATCAACGGAATGAAGTGACATTGAACTGCGAATACTAAAGGTAATAAAATCCACCAAAAATTGCTTACATTGCACCCGTCTGAAATTACTTGATACACCGTCAAGCGAGTGCTACATATTGAGCGTTGATAAACTTTTAGTCTATAGACAGACTGTTGTCGGCGATGGCTATAGATGCAAAAAAGTTGCTTTACACTGAGAATGTTGCTTTTCTGGTTTCTGGCACCCAATGACTGTGAACTCACACTCGAATCTTAACATTACAAGCCGCACTATGAAGTTACAAGAGTGTTTAAGTAGCGGCGGTTTGGCGTACATTTGCTAAGCACGGAAATACCTGCTTTCGAGGTCAGCATGCAACTTTAAAAAAGGTAAAGAAATGAAAGCCGCATATAAAGATCTTGCTCACTAAGAAATCTAAACAGTTGCACTCAACGGGAAAACAGTCTCGAGGGTGCTGAAGTGATTCGCCAGCCCTTCCGAGACGCTGGCGTTGACGGGCAAGCAAGCGCTGGCATTGCACACGTACAGCATGCCCGACGTCCATGGAGGTAAAAGAAATCTTCATCTGCGATGAAGTACCGCCCTCTTCTCTGCTCCTCACTCTCTCCTCCTTTGTCTCCTCCTCAAACAGACTTTTCTTTCACACAAACTTTCTATACTATATTATGCAGGCTGTGCGATGTGCTTTGCCCTCCCCTCATCTTTGTACTTTTCGTCACACCCACTTGCCTTTGCCACCATCTTGCTATGCTACACTATACATGGCTATGCTGTACAGCCGGCCAAATAAATATCTTGAGCCCTGACCACACCCAACCGTTGCAGTGCGTCAAATCAACCTCTCCCTATATAGAGAGTGAGAGGGTGCATGCTTACGCGAAGCTGCGCCAGCTGCGCGCCTACCCTTTCCGTAGGGAAAGGGCGCTGCGCCACGTCAGAATACCACGACGCGCTGCAACGGGTGTGTGGTCAGGCCTTAACAGTCGTTCCCGAGCGGCGACTGTTCGATGCGTCAGCGCCGTACGATGGAGCCGAGTTGCAAACACTGCGAGGGTAAGCGCATGTCCACAAATTGACATGCCTCAGCTGGTCCCCGCAGCGTGAGCAGGCGAATAGTTTCAGACACATTTTCTTTTCCGCCTCAAGTCGAGGAATTGACATTAAAAGATACGCCCACACCCATACTGAGGAGATAAGCAATAGAACGTGGTTCATCTGCAGCGCGGTGGTAAGAAGGGAGAGCCTGGCAGACGACGAACCGAGCTGAGCACGCTTTGTGGGCATGCGCTACCTTCACCCCATTCGCAACTCGGCTTCGTCGTATGGCACTGACGCACAGAAAAGTCACCGCTTGCGCGTGATAGTTAAAAATTTGGCTGGCTGTACTTTACTTTCTCCGTTATTGAAGAAAAACAGCGCACAGCATCCCTTTCTGTCTGCGTTTCTTGAGCGTGGTTTTCTTTAAAAATGAACAAACACCAGCCAACCAAACTTGCCGTTTTGTTACTCTATCTTCTCCCTTTCTCCTCTCGCTCATCTTCTTCTTCACACCACTCCTCCTCATCCTCGCTTCCTTCCCTGCCCCCTTGATATACTGTACTACACACGGCTACAATACTCGTGGCTACGCCATGCATAATTTTGCATGCGCGACGCCAATCGACTACAACAGATAGATGACAGCATATGACAGCCAGGCAGGCCCTAAAGCGTTCTTCCGAAAAGTGCGTGCCGACCACAACAGTATGATATTTCCCCATTTACGGTAAACGGGCGCTGCTACAGTTCGCCTGCGATTTATTTCGTCCCCACTCCCTCTCCCTGTCTTTTCCCCGCAATCATATGAAGCAGGCTTAGCTTGGTAATTCTGCTTCAACCGCTATTCGAATGAGCGTGAACAAACCAATGCTTTCGTTTTATCGACAGCATCACCCTTTAGTATAACGCCATCACCGCTGTTCCATGGCAGTGTGAATCAATTGTAAATGCACGCCCACGATCACCACCCTTGAAAAGTGAGGAAACCGACAGCCCTTACGTTACCTTGAGGTGGTCCATTGACAAATTCCACGGACGGGTCTGGTGTTGGCATCGCCGGTGGCGGTGTCACTGCGAATGCCATAAAAGTTGATTATTCAGGCACCAAAGTTGGTCTTATCTTCACATACCTTCGCGTATCTTTGTTTTTTTCCTTTGAAAACTAAAGGTCACGACACAATCTAATCATAGGCGGAAGTGCTCAGCGTAGTTGCTAGAAATAGGTTGCGATTCTCAGATGACTTAGTATAAAACTTTGCAGTTGCAGACAGCGTGAACAGTCGAATTATCAATCCACATGATCGCCATCAGTTGATCTTCCGGACTTTCGTTACGAGCAGGCACAGTTTATAATGAAAAAGTGAGATTTTAGATCATACCTCTCTTCTGTTTCTAGTTCCCCACGAATCCTTTTGGTAAGAACTGACAGCAAACGAACGGATCTTGTCGCTCTGTCACAGATTTCTGACACCGAGACGTTGTCATTTGCTTTAAATTCATTGCACTGTCTCGCCGCGGTGGTCTAGAGGCTAAGGTTCTCGGCTGCTGACCTGCAGGTCGCGGGATCGAATCTCGGCTGCGGCGGCTGCATTTCCGATGGAGGCGGGAATGTTGTAGGCTTGTGTACTCAGATTTGGGTGCTCGTTAAAGAACCCCAGGTGTTCGAAATTTCCGGAGCCCTCCACTACGGCGTCTCTGATAATCATATGGTGATTTTGGGACTTTAAACCCTACATATCAATCAATCATTGGTTGCACATCTCTGCATCTCTGAAGGCAACAGTCTGCATGGTCTACCCTTCCCAGCAGCATCAATCTCTCAGACTAGTGACAGACCTGTATTAAAAAAGCAAGCGGGTTCTGTCAGTCAACCGCAGTTTCGTGGAAACGGTGCCGGCTTCTCATATTCAAGGGCCAATAAATAATTAAATAAATAAATAAATAAATAAATAAACAATTGTAGCTAATTTTGTATATAGTCTTATAAAAACGTTTTACAGTTCGTTATTTTAGACATAGCTCTTATTTGGTGCCAGCTGACAGTAATCTACAATACTCTCAAATACAGCGTGAAACTAATATTCGTATAACTCGTTCCCGCAGCATGTCCAGCTTAGACTTATTTATTTATTTATTTATTTATTTATTTATTTATTTATTTATTTATTTATTTATTTTTGGAGGTGTTTCGCTCCACCGACGGCAAAATTAAATGAGCTGGGAATGCTTTTTAAACGCGTGCACAACAGAAAATCACGCTTGGCTTCTCGTCAAGGTTTCCTTTCACTTGCGTTTCTGCTATTCAAATTAGTGAGCCCCACCGCTAATTACAAGCTTTACTTCGTGAAATCGCGTTCTACGTTTGCTTCATTTTTCTTTTTCTGTTAACTGCGACCTTTCTGAAACTAATACATAATTTCTTAATTTTATCGCCACTTATTCCAGGCCTCGTAACTTGTGGAATTAGACTAGCTTAAAAAAGAAAAAAAAACAAAGGAAGAGAAACTTGATCAAAGGCTAGTTTTCTTTGTTGCATACAACCTAATAAACTAACATACAGTGACAGAAAATAAAACATTTAGCTGCATTGCGGAAGTTATCACATAAATGTAAAGATATTAAAGTGGACGAAAAGACATGTCGCTGATAGGGACAGACCCTTCGCGTTATCCGGAGGTCGTGTATTCGATCCATACTGACGGAAAGATGTCTTTCCTTTTGCTTCAATTTTTTTCGCATTGATAACATAACTACTCCGCTACAAATATTATGAAAAAAAACTGTGTACCCTTTCCTAAAGGCCTTATTTCTGTTGGCTTTGTTAGTTTTTACGCTACAAAAAAGAAAAAAACATGTAGACGTGTTTTCCATTTCGGAATCTCTTCTCTGTGCTTCCCTATACATGCAAGCCCTGCAAGTGTAACCTAGAAAAACAAGCCCAACTTTTGCGCGCGCGTCTTATCACGCTGCTGTAATCACCACACTTGCTGGCATCAAATTTCGTTGCCCATATCAGTGGAGTTTTCGAAAGTGCGGCCCGCAGCTGAGCATGCCTGGCAGACGTAATAAGAGACCTGTACACTGTTACATTTTTATAAACGCGATGTACACACGTTTTGTTTAGGTGTGTACACGTTTGCACACACACAATGTACATGAACGTACGTACGTGTGTACACGAAAAGAATGCCAAAAACAAATCTTAGCTTATTTTCAGGCTGTCATATAATCAAAGGTGACCAGCAGGGTTGCCAGATGTTACGGACCTAACAAGCGAATAGCCATCGAAGACGCAACCCAAAAACGCGGCATGACTTTCACAAAGAAGCCCCCAAAAAGCTGAATTATAATGCATGGTCTCACTTTTGAAAATACAAATAATTGTAACAAAAATATCGTTCTAATACAAAGTAGAAATGAAAAAAAATAAATTTCATTTGTTTGTACAGCGAAATATGCACAACTATAAATGAAAACACATGTTCATCTTTTAACTTTACCTAGTATCTGTTCTGTTGAATTCATGATTGCCAGAGCTTGATGAACGGTAATCATTGATTTTCCCAACGGATGTCTGACTTCAGCACTCGACTACTCAAACTCATTGACTAACGCTCTAGTTGTAAAAAGATGATCACAAAAATGACTAAATTCACTCGAAAACAAATGAAATATTGTTCAAGCAGCACCTCTTGAGCAGGCGTTGCTTGAACACGTGAAAAACTATTCATAATTTAAACTTGACTTTCGGGACATTGGGCTTATTCTAAACGTAATCCATATAGCATAAATCCATACGAATTCACTTAGATGCTTACCAAACTCTAGAACATTTTTTATACCTTAAATGCAAATACTCTTCCTGTTGGATAGCACATGGGATTCCGGACGAGATGATCATCTACCTTAAAGTGGGATGTCACTTACGGACGAGTGACGTTAGTGCAGACCAAAGGTACACATGATAAACGTTAATAAGGATGTTTAAAATATTGAGATGGCGAGATTTAAACTCTGGGGCCCCCGCGCGAGACCTTTATGCTCTATTATGCGACAAAAGGCATACCTCATCGAGTGAAATACACCACAGCGAAAAACATCTTGGGTGGAAGCAGGGGCGTTCGGACGCTTGGAGAATTGGCAAACCTGATGGTTTCGTCAAAAATCTTTAGTTTTCTTCGTGTACATTAGCGCGTAGAGTCACTGGGCATGTTTTTCACAACACTAACCGAGTGTCGTAGAGCCGTTGCTACGTTATAGTAGCACATGAGAGCTGACGCCAGTCAATATCAGTGGTAATTTTTTTAATAATGAAGCTTGCTTGCTTGCTTGATCCTTTCTTTTGTGGTTCTTTCCCACTAAGAGGGATTGGCCAAGAGAACGGTGGTTAATGCAAGTCAATACCTTTAGGTTTCCTAGACTAGGTGAATAGGACTACTTTGTTTTGACTGTGAAATCAATTTGGCACAATGTAAAAAAAAAGGGGGGGGGGGGAGAAATAATAGAATTTGTTGAATATCTGAGGTGTAATCGTTATATGAAATTCTTCTGAAGGTTAATCAATAGAGTGTAACAGCTAAATAATAAATGTTAGATTGGCTAGTAAAAATCGAGAGCTGATCAATGGCTCAGCAAGGTAGTCTTCTTTGTGTTACATGGGAATTCGCCGAGAGCACCACAGATGTTCCTGCCGCTGTGTCCTCATGAAGCGGCCCCAAAAGACAAAATATTAGGAGTAGTAAGTGATATTCCTAGTTTTCTGAATAAAATTTTGAAACAATTTTTTCGTTGATTTTTGAAACGGTGGCATGTGAGAAGAAAATGGTCGATATGTTCAGGTTCATTACAGCTTGAGCACAGAGGGGATGGCACCAGACCAGACCTGTTTAAGTAGAAATTAAGAGGTGGTACACGGCAACGTAATTTTGTTGTAGAGACTTCCAATTTACGCGTGGACACCATTTGTTATTCCATGCGAATTGCGGGTGCGAGAAATCGGTATTCTGTATCGTAATTTTTGATGAGTCTTCAGAAGGGAGAGTTTTCTGATCATCGCTGCTGTTACATAAGCTGTAAAAGGCATGATTGGCGCAATTGGAATATCAAGGTATGTTCGCGCGAGTGTGTCAGCTATCTCATTTATAAATATACTACGATGGCCTGGCACCCATATCATTCGCACTGAGGCTGTCTTAGTCAGCCCTGTGCCACCACTGTCGATGTCGTCGTCGTCGTGATCGTAGTAGTAGTAGTAGTAGTAGTAGTAGTAGTAGTAGTAGTAGTAGTAGTAGTAGTAGTAGTAGTAGTCACCATGCATGTCACGTGGTGAGAAAGGTGTAAGTGATTTATATATTACTGAAACGAAATAATAATGACTATGATCGCAATCTGTGGCACGTGTATTTCAAATCTCGCGGCTGATGTACGACGTCACGTGACCTCGCTAGCCTATTAGATACACTCACATACTACTGACAGCTTCGCCATCCGACGGTTTTCACTACGTGGAACTCACAAAATTTGTCTTTCGGTTAGCAGGTTCTTCAAAAGAGGGAAATGGACAAGCGTGGTCTTGCAAGTTACGTCCCATTCGCTCACCCAGGCGACTCGCTTACCAGGGCTCGCTGTCGTCGGGGGCGTGGACGGACGCGGCCTGGTGGGACAGCACACGATGGGCAGCAGGATGTCGACACCGCAGAAGATTGGGAACTTGAGTCTGCCCACGTCCCTCAAAGACTGCAGGCACTCGTGCACTGGCATGCATCGACCGTCAGTCAGCTCGAAGTTATGCGTTGGGTGTCTTGCCCGGCAAGCACTACCCCTGTTCCCTGCACAAGCGAATGCATGTCAGGTGTACTGAAAATGGGAGAAAGTGTGTAGTTTTCTTCTTTTTTTTGCGTGTACTCATGTGATGTGAGGGCATCTTGGCGCACAATTACCGTGCTAGCTACGCCTGAGCGCTTGAAGGGCTCGAGTGTGTAGCACACAAATTTCTCATATTAACGCAAGGATTAACAGGACATGGTGATTACAAACTGTCAAACAGAGTTTCACAATAAACCAAGACAAGGAACAAAAGATACACACAAAAGAATGTAGACACTATTGTCAAAACAACTTCTCAAAGGAGCATCAGTACATAAGTGATGCATTCTATTCTTTGTTAACATTGGTTAACATTATTCATGTCCTCTTGCAATGGCATCTGAATTATTTAAACATTAGTACCAGACCTCCAAATGCACATATCGTCCACATACAAAATTAATCTTGACTGAGAAGGTTACACGTTTGCAATATGTAGGATTAATACAGTTTGAGCTAAGTGCCGTAAACACCATGCGCTGGGGCTAATTTGAAAACTGATATTTTTTTCGTTTGGGTCCCAACGTCCGCTGGAACGATACGTAAACAAACTGATTGCTATGCATTTGCAGACGTTTTGACTGGGCGATGGATTGTCAGTGCCCACAATCATTGTTATCTTTGCACATACACTTTAGTGCAAAACATTTTGCGAAGTGTACTGAGGTTTCAGAAGCTACCTGATGAACATTAATTCAGGGCTAGTACTGGGCGGGGGTTGAGGATTGGATTTAAAAACGACCATACGAAGTTATAAGCAAAACGAAATGCTAGCTGGAAAAGGACAATTTTCAACGAAAACCTCTGTCAGGTGCTCATTATGCCCTGTGACACCACCTGTGATACAAATATCACATGTGGCGCTAACCCTCACTGCACACGATATCTGGTAGCGTAAAATACGGCTTGTCGGCTAAAACGGAGAATGGCTACAGTTGAAGCCAAGCGATTTGTTTGTATTGAGCTCGACGTGCATTACCTCAACTACGCTCGGATGTTCCCGAATGTGAATAGTTGACGGCTATACTGGTACCGACTAACGAAAACCCACAGAGCCACAGCGGACATGAAGCGATAACAGATTTACCTCTGGCGGATTCCACCTCCTCGTGCAGGAAGAAGAAAGAGAGGAAGAAGATGAGCAAAAGAGTGGGAAAGGGCTGCCGCCGCATCCTCCAGGCCGCACTATGCATTACGTTTCCACCGTTTCCTCTTGCCGTCTATCCAGTTCCGGACACACGCACAGAGGTGCGGCCAGCCCGCGACTGCGCAACCACCGCCACAGTTCACGGTTTCCCGCCGAGTACGCTGCAACCACGTACGCTTGGCGCGACGCCGTGGCCGCAAGGCGAGTGTGGCCTTGCACAACAGAGCGGCAACAGATCGTCTGCTTGGACGCGCTTACCATTTGCCCCTGTAATCAGTCGCCGGGAAAAAGCCCCCTCCTTCCCTCGTCCTCGCGTCACGAGCCCCTTACCCCATCTTACCCAATCACTGTCGTCTGCCTCGAAAGTGACAGGCGACACCTTACGACGCATCGCGCTACAACAATCGTACTGACCTTTCGACGAATCAGTCCAACCTGTAGATGCATTTAAAGCATTTCGTATAGTTCAGCGCATTAGAGGCACTAATGATCTCGCGCGTCACCTTCGGATACAGCCTCGGCACCAAAATGAGGCTGTGTGGCTATTTGTAATGTGATTGATTGATATGTGGGGTTCAAGGTCCCAAAACCACCATATGATTATGATAGACGCCCGTAGTGGAGGGCTCCGGAAATTTCGACCACCTGGGGTTCTTTAACGCGCACCCAAATCTGAGTACACGGGCCTACAACATTTTCGCCTTCAACGGAAATGCAGGCGCTGTAGCCGGGATTCGATCCCGCGACCACCGAGTCAGCAGCCGAGTACCTTAGCCACTAGACCACCGCGGCGGGGCTATTTGTAATGTAACCGCAGCCATGTAGTAGTAAGTGAATATTAAGGGCGCACGTAGCAAGTAAAGGCAAGTTACCTAGTGTTTGCATTATGTGTCTTCTGTCCCGTCCTGGATGTGCTTTACCGTCGGATACTAGAGATAACCAACAAGCCCGCCGTGCAACTTCAGTTAACATGACGACAGTGAGCGCTGCACATGTTTTCGGCCTGGCGTAGCCAGGAGAGGGGAAAGTGGGGGGTCCACCAAAGTTTGCGATTTGGCATGTGCACACGCACAGATAAAAACGCACTCATGAACACACGTATGGTTGACGCCCCGCTCTCCCTGGCCCTTGAGTTACTGTAGGTAGCATATACAGTTACTCTACCTGGCCTCTTTGACAAATATTTCTACTCGTATACTGTCCGCAGTGCACGCGTCCCAACAACTTTGTCGACGAATTGACTACGCTATTTCAACGGTTCCATAGTGTCAATATGTAGATAGTAGATCATAGGAGTTCTGGAAAACAAGAGTCGTTATATGTTGAGCAAATATCAAGCATATGTCCAAACAAGAAGTTCAGGCGAAGACGGAGGCTTGAAGTGACGACAATTTGTCGAACAAGGAATGTCACTGGAAACAACGTTAATTTTACATTGTCTGCTTGTAAGCGAGGAGAAGTTCCCTTTGTTTAAGCGTTAGTTCGCGTGAAATTTCTATAGTTTGAGAACTTCTCCATCAGGGCCTATACGCTTTCTCCCATTTTGTGTCAAGCAGCAGTAGGCTAGTTGTGTTGCCGGGCGAAAAATTATCGTTCATCGTCTTATGCTGTTTCGCCTTGGCGCTAGCACACGGAAGGAGTTACAGTGAATAAGTAAGACGAAAAAAAAATAGCCTATTGCACGTCCGTTTTGCCAGACTGAACGGACACTGATAGGACGACGCAACGGAGTTTGGCATCACGAGGATTTCATTTGCACAATGTTTTTTTTCCACCTTCAAGAACGAGATGTAATAGGCCGCGCAATGATGTCTGGCAAACAAGTACACATTGCATATCACATTCTGCCACATAGTATTCAAAGTACTCTCGTTTCGCTTTTTTTTTTGTTAAATATTATCTGTGAGCCAAGTTTTCTAAAGTTCAGCTGTTCATCCTTATATCAATCGCACCTTTCATTCACACAAATTACTTGCCTCCTTTATTGGAAGTAACGTTACAACGCAGTCATTTTTTTAAATGTTGCATCATTCTGAGTCTAACAGTATGCAACACTTTTACTGGTTTGAAGAAATTCAGCGAGCTAGAGGAACAAAAGCGTGGAGGGTGCTCAGCTTCGCCTTCAAAAGTACAAGACGATGCGTAATCGGGTCCTGTGCCCACCGCCTTCTGAACTGCTAGCCTCGCTTCGGTTCTCAGTGCATACCTCCACCGTGTCGTAAGAAAACGAACAACTGTGCGCATAATATTATTTGAAACTTTTCTATAACGCCTACTACAAGTACGGTTGTTAAACGACCGCTAAGCCATAACTTTTCCTTTTGCGAATCAGTGAGTGACACACTACGCGTGAGTAGTGGGCAACACAAACAGCTGCTCACTTTGTTGATGCTTTTGAAGCTGATGTTAATTAAATATATCTGTAATGGCTGGTCCTTTAAAACACGCACTCGTTGCGCAATTCGCGTGCTTTGAAGGCTGGTTGAATTCCACACTTGCGCCACGCAAGATTACATGAGTTAGGGAGACTCGTTCCACATCCGAATCATATATAGTGTTTTCTTTTTTATCGAAACAGTTTCACGCAATGGCGGCTCTGTCATCCCTTCCAACACCTCCAGAATTACTGTGACAAGAAATATATCTGTTTGTTGACACAAACAGCTTATCTGACCCCCGCCGCTTTATTCTAAAGAAGGTTGTAGTAGTAAGGCTACGACTACGAAGAACAAGTTAGATACAGTTAGGTCTTCTTGTGTGCATTGAATACGAAAGCATGGCGTGCTTTTAAGAAGGCCGTGTCGACACTAGTATTCAACGACATTGCAACATGGCATTATCAATGACACCACGTCGCAATGTAATCACTTGGTCACGTGAGTTTTCTTCGGAACGTGGGCTAATGTGCTCCCTGGACGCTCGCCAAAGGAAGACGAGTTTTCTGGTCTATGGGGCATACAATATTTCTTTTAAAAAATGGCGGCATATCCACGGGGTGAATGATGGAGAGTGGGGCGAAGCATTCGTCCGTCCATTCGTTCTTGCTTCCGTCCGTCCATGGGTCTGTCTGTGTGACCGCCGTGCGTCCACCCGCCCGTCCGTGCGTGCGTCTGTTCGTGCATCCGCACGTCCATCCGCGTCCGTCCCTGCGTTCGTCCATGCATCCACCCCTGCGTCCGTCCATGCGTCCATCCGTCCGTGCATATGTCCGTGTGTCCGTCCGTCCATATGTCAACACTCCGTTCGTCCATCTATTCATCACTCCAATACCATATATATATATTTTCCTCATTATTCCGCATAGGCACCGCCATCCAGCAGACATTCCAAGGACTAAACGAGAGGTGGCACACCCACACTTTCTTACGGCTTGCTTCGTGCCTACTTCCCACCTTTAACCACTTCGAGTTCATGGTATACACTAGTTCACTGTATTCATGGCACTGTGACCCAACGCTCGCGAAACCTTTCTAAAACCAAGGAGGTTACGCCCAGCGAGTATAACCTAGCAACCCTTTCTTGTCAGATAGTGCTCAGCGTACATGCCAATGGCTTCTAATTGGGAATGAGAGACAGGAGAATTCGGCTTTTAGTTAACGCGCACGCTGCGAGTTTTTTATTGTTCAACAACGCACAGGAGAAATCTCCCACCGGCACCACCTTGTAGGTCAAAGCGTAAGACATGTTACGTACTACGTCGAGGGACAAACGGGTGCCGCTTTAAGGAGCTTCACCTCTAAAAAGAAAAGCTACAAATGTTCGCACAATTCAGGCCCTGAGCTCTTTTTATTTCATTTGTGGTCAAATGACGGGAGCACTGATGTGCTGTACAAGGCAGCTTAAGACTTTAAAACAAACAACGCGACGTAATTTCCTATGTACAGCAAGCGGGGCTTTGGTCTTATTAAATTAAACGTATATTTGCTTGTCCGGTATGACGTCTGCCATGACGTTGAGTATCCAGTCCACGTATTTCGAGACTCTCGTGTAGACACCAGGGTAAGCGGCTGATCCGCAGCCAACGCCGAACGAGACGATGCCGATGGTTTCGAAGAAGTTCCGTCCGTCCCGGGTGGAGTTCGTTACCAGCGGTCCACCAGAATCTTGCTGCGAAAAAAAAGAAAAACGTAGGCAACATTTGAGCCAGTTCGACATCGTAAAAACCATCGCACAGCGAAGGTGTAAGCGCGCGATTGTATGCGATCTCCTAGCGTACTACTACTACTACTACTACTATACTACTACTACTACTACTACTACTACTACTACTACTACGATGACGACGACGACGACGATGCTGAATAACGGCTTAAGATAGACTAAAACGTGTTTGATGTAGCAATGATATATTATAAGTACAGTCACTGAATATAGTGAGAAATTCGCGGGTACTTCTTCTTGGGGAAACTCGATGGCCGCTAAGTAAGACATTGTTGATCGATGTAGCACGTTTAGAAACATAGGACAAGGGAAGGGACAGAAGGGAGCGCTTACTTCCAACAAAATCTTTATTTCGAGGAGCGTACATATATATGCTCACGAAATCCGAAGACAACAGCTAAACAGATGAAAAACCTGTATTGCCATGCGCTAAAACTTATTATCTCAAAATGACAATTCTTTTTCACAAAGACCGAGAGAAGAAGTGCTGACGCAGTTCAACCCTAATCTACTAATCTTTTCTGCTTCAATAATCTCCCTTGTCACTTTATTTCTGTTTTTTTCCTATGATTACCGTACCATGAAAAAGTGGTTTGCAGCCACACGTGCTGCAATGTAGTGCCAAAAAAACCATCTCGACCATTTCTTACGTTGCAAGCGTGTTCGCGGAGCCGGTCATTAATGCACCTGCCAGTTTGTCCTATGTAGTATTTACCGCATGAAAGAGTATCTGATAGATTACAAATTGCGCGCATGTGACAAACAGTGTTAAGTGCTTTTTAGAGCATCCCGGTTTTGCACGTGAAACAACTTTCATACGCAAGTACGAGAGCTTTTTCGGGGCAGAAAACACTACTTTTACATTGGCCCGCTCCCAACCTTTTTCAAGTTGTGGGAAATTCCATGCAGATAAGGCACTACGGCAAACTTCTGACGTCTTACTGGCTCAACATGAGGGAGAGTTTGCTGCAAGGACTGAAGCTTCTTGACCAAAATACCCGCGACGGAAACCTGTACGTGAGAGGGGTAGCCAGCGTCCAAAGTCGTTCTGCTTGTTTCCTTGAAACTAGCTGCCATCAGATGTGGACAAGACCTCTGTAAGGCGTTACTAAAGCACATATTTACAATGCCTCGTTTTACGAGCTTAGTAAGGGCGGAGTGGTACGGAAGCAAGGGTTTGTTACTCCTCGGCTTGTACATCAAACAAATGTGGTCTAGGTGAAAAATGAGAGCGATATCTAAAAACCTGAGAGTGCTATTAACAGGCAACTCATGGGTTAAAACAAGGGGACTAAACCACTCCTTGATGAAGTTTAAGATATCTAGGGCACAAAAAGTGGGGTCACAGTCAAGAAGAATGAGGAAGTCGTCAACAAATCTAAAGATGCGCATGATTCGGTTGTCACTAAGGTCACCGGAAACGGTTCTGTCGAGCTTGGCTAAAAACAAATCACTTAAGATTGGAGCAATACATGATCCAATACAAATGCCCTCCTTTTGAAGGTGGGGCTTCCCGTTCCGTTGAATAAGGTAGATTTCAAATAAAAGAATAAAAGTTCTAAAAAGCTACTAGACGATATACCAGCACTATTCTGAAATGTTATGTTAACAAGCTTGTCAATGCACTCTTCTACACAACTAAGAATCGATTTGTGAGGCAACGAATAATACAGATCTTTTACATCAATGGAAAAACCACACATGTGCTGATTCGAACGGGGTCGGACGAAATCAAGAACTTGATGGAAATTTTTCACGAGAAATGGGTCATCTACTGTTAATAGACCAAGCTAACTTTGTAAAAACAACGTAACATTTTTTGCCACGTGCCATTTTCTGAAACGATAAGACGAAATGGTTTTTCAGGCTTATGTGTTTTCGCACTGAATACCTCAAGACAATCTTTTTTACTATTTGCTATGTCACTAACAAGTTTACTGAGGTCGAGCTTTTCACACATCTTTTTTTTTCTTGTCGGCTGGAAGTACGGCGAGGGCGTTGTTCCTAAGGTAGGCCTCCACTTTTCTCAGCGGCAATTTGGAAGAGTGTTGCTTCGAACGAAGGAGCACATCAAAACCTGCTGACACACACCGGTCATGTTCCGAGTCAGTTGCCTTCCCAGAAATTTGGCGGACCAAGGAGAACCTTTCAGGTGCGGAAGCCTTGGCTCTACCGCAAACTTCGGTCCTAGTGACAGGGTTTTCGACACTTCCGGGGGCAGTTGTAACGGCTCCAGCCTGTGAACGCTACTCTTGCCTTTATCATCCCGTCTTGGTGCCGATCTAGCCTGACTTCGCAGATGAGCCAGATCACAGACCCAAATGGCTCTGTAGTTTGATGAATGGCGCGCTGAAGTTCATGAAGCTGTCTTCTTCGCTTGGCATCATCGCTGCAATTCAGAATTTGAAGCGAAAACCACTGCCATAGCAGTCGCACTTGCCTTCTGAACTCAGTCCTCAGAATCTTGCACATTCTTATGCTTCCGTACCACTCCGCCCATACTAAGCTCGTAAAACGAGGCATTGTAAATATGTGCTTTAGTAACGCCTTACAAGGTCTTGTCCACATTTGATGGCAGCTAGTTTTCAAGGGAACAAGCAGAACGACTTCTGACGCTGGCTAACCCCTCTCACGTACAGGTTTCCGTCG